>CM060954.1:38560418-38697918 GCA_030765055.1 Mantis religiosa
CTCACTGTCTCTCTGAAATCCTTTTTATAGGAATGTCACTGTTTTTCTAGAAGTCTCTGGTTTCACGAAAGTTCCGGAGGACAGGAGAAGGGGAGAGAAGCGCCCAGGGACAAGTGACATTTCCCTAACCACCCCTCAGTTAGTGACAGAGACTAATGGGAAGCGTGGCTCGGCTGCCTTTGGTTTCCTCACAGCTGTTGCCCTCATGCCTACCGCTAATTGGGTGACAATACTATAAAGAGATGCATTTTTGATATGACTTTACACATATAACATCATGTGCAGAAGTCAATTTTCGACTAAGGCAAGAGTATCTGTTAATAAGCTCCAGTACCACATTGTTGCTTGGCGTTGTAAGACGTTACACATGGTACTGCTGTGGTTACTTGATGTACAACAATTCTAATACATCTTAAACAAACCCAAGTTCAAACTGATTCAAAGAATGTTAGTGTCATAAAAATGACAATGCGAGTGAATATCCACGTGGGAGAAGCCACAAATAAAAGTTAGCACATAAAGCATATTTCCTTTAGTAAAATAACTAAAAAGAAGTAAATACCATAAAACACATACTAAATTATTTGGAGCAATAACCTGAGGGGACACTGGAGTGACTGTACTACCTCTACATTCTCTTTCTTCATCCATATGTACTGGGAAAATTCCAGACGTGAAAATGACATGTGTTCAGCATTGTAAGTCCCCCAGCCTCTTAGGATTGCTAGACCGGTAGACCTTCTAATGATCTACTCCTCAATTGGCCACCAGACACTTCAAGAGGCTGAGTGCATGCTGTACCACAGCCACCAGCATGAGAGAATTCCAGAGGAATGCAACGTAATTGCAGCACTGCAGAGTCGGAAATTAAAATAAATGCTACAAAATTATAAATACATACTAAAATCAGAAGGAAACTTAGGAGAATTTAGAGTCAACCTGAAAAATTCAATGCCATGGCCAGGATTTGAGCCACGGATCTCCTGGTTTCCGTTGTAACTAAAATATTTATGGGTGCACACAATTCCACGTTGTGACGCCAATTTGATACAAAAATATAATGGCATGCAAATAAGTCGGCGAGCAATGAGGTTTCTCTCAGGGTATGCGTGGATGTGTGAGAAGTAGATTTTAATACCACTGGAATGCCCGTTTCCACTTTATTTATTTACTGCTTCTTATTTTAAAACATCGAAATGAAAGTTGCCGACCAAGGGTTACCAATCTCTGTTTAGAATTACCGACTGCAGAATGTTTATTACCCGATAAATTTATTCGTTCCTCATATATATACGAACCGACAAATATTCCAGACAAAACCAGAGGACTGTCTTAATCGCCTTCACGCCTCAGACTCTTTTAATGGCTTCCTAGCCACGAACTGGCCACATCGGCTCCATGCCGAAGACTGCTTGAATGACCACAGCTGCGCGTGTCTGTATATGTAACTTTCACTCTCAGGAAACTCCTTTTCAACCAAAATCCCTTTGTGGTTGTTTTGTCGCCATTGTAAATGATCCAAAGAATTCCCTATTCACACAAGTCAAGTGACAATTCCTTTAGAAACTGCTAAGGACGCTGTTTCTTACATTGCTTTTGTTATAACAACTTTCCTTACAACTGCTGGACTCAACTGGCCTTGCTCTTGTCGTAACAAAGAACAACATTCCTTTGACATCCATCATGATTCTTTACTTCTGGCAAACCTTAATTTCGGTATCAAATGCCCCCATAGATATTATTTTATTATCCCATAATGAAATAATATATATGTCTTTCCCGAATATAACGCAAAATATTAGACCTTTGTCAGCAACTTCCAATTCGTTTTACAATTTCCTTTTACAACATTAATTTTTACATGACATTTCCTAAAAATTATTCACATGGTTACATAACAACAGTTCATTTAAAATTTACCAACATTCTGATCTGCATTTTCAACTTTTAAATATTACTCAGAAAATATTTCAATCTACATTTTTTTCCATCTGATCTACTTAAAATTAATTCATATTGTTGTTACAATTGAAACAATTCCTAAATATACACTCCCATGTTTAAACCTATTGTACATTAATAATATTAGATTTGTATACTACATTTCTGAATTCTTCTTCTGGATTCTATATAAATATTCTATTCAAAAGTCTTTCATTGTTCGGTTTTTCATTAATATTTTTTTTTTTCACTTGTTTAGTTTTAAGTTTCACTGCACTGTCACTACACTGTTTATACTTAACCTTATAAATTTTACACTACACTTTTATACTTAACATATACATTTTACCAATTTTGTGTTTCTTCTCCTTTTACAATTTGTTATGGAATTTTTAAATACTTTAGCCTAAGTTCCCACCATTTACAAGAAAACTCATCATCCCACAAAGTACTTCGAAAATACACAGGAATTTTGCGGACTTTTCCATGTACAAAGGACTTATTTATTCTACATCCCCATGATTTTTCCATATCTAGCTTAGGTATTGTACATCGATATCTTGTCCTATCTGTTCTGCACATATTCTGATGGAACTGTGCCCCTTGCCCGAAATATTTTAATATTTCTCTTTCGTTTCTCCCTCGATTTTGAATGTTTTTCAATGTTTCTTTTGTCACCATGATCTCTATTGTTACATCATTCCTTGTCGTAACAAAGAACCAACATTCCTTTGACATCCATCATGATTCTTTACTTCTGGCAAACCTTAAATTCGGTATCACCGTCCGGTCCAGAAGATCCGTGACTTAAATCCTGGCCATGACATTGATTTTTTCAGGTTGACTCTGTGTATACAAAACCTTAGCCTATATACGGCTAGTGTAAGAAATGATTAATTTCCACCAATTAACTTAAATAATAATTTGAGAAAATATGTTGCAGAATATGAATGAAGATAATGAAAAACTCAAGAAGCCTTCAGGGCTTACAATACTTATGAATAGTGTGTTGAAACATAAGAATGCGAGTATAATATTCAAAGTGAAAGGAAACTTTTACAGGAATCAGCCAAGAGCCAATTAGATTTTGAAAGGAAAAGGAAAAAGAAAGAAATAACATGCAATGGAAACCTGTTTGTGTGACACTTGACATACACTCAGTCATATTAAATGTTTTAAATTAAGATAAGCTTCATTATACCAATAATTGAAGTAGGACAATTAATTATTAGTGGTTCCTTCTGTATCACAAAGGTTTAATGTAATGAATCACGATAAACACGATAAACGAAAACAAGAAAGTAATGAACATTATAAGGAATTTATGTTTAATTTTGGAATTTCGCTAGAGTTAAAAGCCTTCAGTAAGTTAGTAATAAACGCGTAATCAAGCACAAATATTACAAATGAATTATGCTAGGCTAATAGCTCAACGCGATGTAAATTGCTATTGTGGGTATGTTCTGATTCCGAAGAGAACCACGCTAAAGCTAATAATCATGCATGCTAATTTAATTACATAGAGGAATTAAATAATGTATGAAGCATTCGTATGTAAATTAGACCAGGCCATCAGACCGTTAGCATTTGAGTTCAACACGACGGCATTAAAAAGAAGTGGTTGTTTATCAAAGAATTCCATTCGCGATAAGCATTGAAGCAGAGGAATTCCTGAAATGTTTATCGCATTGCTATTAAGAGCTCATTCTACATTGAAATGCCTCATAACTACAGAATGTTCGCAAGTATTTTTATGCTGTTAATGCTTTTTTTCCTTCATATTTTCTCTACCACTACCTACCTATATATATATATATATATATATATATATATATATATATAGGACACATTGTGTGTATGCATGAATGTATGTAGTGGAAATTAATTGTTTTTTCACACTAGCCGTATGTAAGACGCACTACGAAACGGTACAGTCAGACTGAAAAATTCAATGCCATAACCGGGATTTGAGCCACGGATCTTCTGGTTGCTCTCCAGCCGCTCTAACCCTTGAGCTACTATGGCCAACGTGCCGACATGACATTAAATTCTCCAACTGACTCGTGTTTTTCCCGGTAAACCACTAAGAGTTCTCATAAACACATTAGAGAACTACCTTAATGGCGACTTAATATGCTGTAAGTACTTTAAGTTCCGGGCTTTATAGTTCGGACCACTATTAGGTCAATTAATGGAAATTAAGCCGGGGCTTTGAAGTACTTACAGCCATTCAGGTAGTTGTCTCATGTGTTTATGACAACTCCTAGTGGTTTACCGGGAAAAACACGAGTCAGTTGGAGAATTTAATGTCATGTTGGCACGTTGGCCATAGTAGCTCAATGGTTACAGCGGCTGGACGGAGACCAGAAGATCCGTGGTTCAAATCCCGGCTATGGCATTGAATTTTTCAGTATGGCTCTACCCTTTTATAGTGCGTCCTACACACGGCTAGTGTGGAAGAACAATTAATTTCCATTAATTGTACCTAATAGTGGCCCGAACTATAAAGCCCGGGCCTTAAAGTACTTACAGCATAGTAAGTCTCCATTAAGGTAGTTGTCTCGTGTGTTTATGAGAACTCCTAAGTGGTTTACCGGGAAAATACGAGTCAGTTGGAGAATTTAATGTCATATCGGCACGTTGGCCATAGTAGCTCAATGGTTAAAGGGGCTGTACGGAGACCAGAAGATTCGTGGTTCAAATTCCGGCTATGGCATTGAATTTTTCAGTCCTTATGTATGTAGTGTCTATCGCCCGCTTATACTATAATCGGCACCGCAGGCACTGATAATACATGAGATGGTGCTGGAAAACCAGATTCTGGCGAAAACCCACCTCAGCGCCGTATTGTCCACCACAATCTCACTTAGGGTCGCCTGGGATCAAACCTCGGCGAGAGTCGAGCGGTCTAACCACTCAGCCACGGCGCGGCCCAAGGATACATTGTATTCTCCCAAAAGTTCAATTTGGGGTCTCCTAAACACCACACAGTATTTTTAGAAAATACATCTAAGGGTGTATATATGTAGGATTAGGATTTAATTACGGAGGGGATACGGTACAGTTAATGCCAGAGGTTTTACTCCCATTAGTCCTGGACCCGCAGGACCAAGGACCCGGGCCTTCTTCGACCAGGGAGTTACCGAGCTGTCCCAAAAGGGCGCCCGGCGCTTCCGTGGGACTTTCCATAGGGAAAGACCTAGAGACTAACAAGCCTCCCCCTATCTGGTCCTAGGGACTCAAGACGGGATGGAAGTGGATACGTCACTTACGCGCGCCAACTCCAAATTGGGAAGGCTACCGATATGACCTCGGTGGGGCCGCCTGGTGATCTAGTACACCTTCTACTAGCTATGCTGGCTAGTACGCGGGAATATTAATGGCTTCCCTCAACCCCGTCCGGAGACGTACCCGATCTCCAACGGGTATCGGGAATCACTGCCCCCTCGAGTCCAACCGAATCCGAACAACTCCCTATCAGTGAGGGGCTCGAATGTTCGGCCCGAGGTTCCTCTAGTAACGTCAGAGGTACCACGAGTCCTAGGGGTCCGCAACGCCCGCACAACGGCAGCTGAACGGTACGTAGGCCACCATGCTGGGCTCATTGTTACTATGCCCCCGGGAGGAAGGATGAGGTAAAGGAGACAGAGGACGGCCGACTCAAAGAGCGACAACAGTACAGAGGGCAGGTTCCCTACAGTTTACTTGGATAGAGACTTCCCTCGACAGGCGAGAACAATGAACACGCTCCCCTACAGCAACGAGCCCAGCAGCCGAGCCCCAAAGTTCCCTGGCAGGCGATCTGAGCCCCAAAGGCCCCTGGCAGGCGATCCGAGCCCCAAAGGCCCCTGGCAGGCGATCCGAGCCCCAAAGGCCCCTGGCAGGCGATCCGAGCCCCAAAGTTCCCTGGCAGGCGATCCGAGCCCCAAAGGTCCCTGGCAGGCGGTTCCGAAATGGTCCCAGCAGAGGAGCGGAGACCAGAAACCGACCTACCGGAGGAGGAAGTAGTTTACCTCCAAGCATATCATCCTGCCATGCACCGCCGAGACACCGCCGACAGTTCCACTCTGAAAGAGACCACCAGACGCGAGATGATGTGAAATGGTAATGGAGATGAAATGTAGGGACAGGAAATTCGGGGGATGTAATTAACCTACCCAGCATTCGCCTAGCGACCCGGGAAAAAGCGCCAAAAGACCCATGAGTCAGGTAGGTTGGCCACGGGAGTCAAACCCGTGCCTCCCGAATGCGAGCCACAGACAAAAGCTCCTGAGTCATCCCGCTGGGTGTATGTATGTAAACAACGTAATTGAAAAATCAAATCTCAGATAAATAGGAAACTTGACATTTAAGTTCAACATCCTACAATGATGCAACACGAAGGTTTTAAAGAAGCTAAAAAGAAAAACAAAATATCGTTATGTTACATTCACAAGAGTTTCTAAAACCTTATCGTTTAATCTGCATCATCATTCGAGATAAACGCTTAGAGAATTATTTCAATAACATATTTCCTTGTAGCTACAGAGGGGAAGTAGGAAATAGAAGCAACGGTCAAATATTTAAACAAGCATTCAAAACAGTTGTTTTATTCGGGATCGAAACCATGAGTTAAGTTTTTTTTTTTTTTTTTTTTTTTTTTTTTTTTTTTTTTTTTTTTTTTTTTTTAGTCTTACAGATTCTTCGTTATACAATAGAATTTGCTTTTGTAATTTACTTCCTCCAACGTTAAGTCATATCGGACGATGAATGGAACGAGTGAAATGATGCTCAAATGAACCCAGGCTCCATGGAGCTTAGAGTTATCAGACATTCGTCTATTAGGATAAGGGAAACCGGGAAAAAAGCCTTATCCAGATAACTCACCCTGATAGAAATTGCAACTCGGGACCTCTTGAACATGATACCGAAATTAAGGGATACGATGTATAAAGAATCGTAATGGATTTCAAAGGAATGTATATTTGTGTGGAAGGCGTGCAGATGCAGTTGAGTTGAATAGTTGTTTTAACAAGAGAAACGTAAGAAATAGTGTCCTTAGCAGAGTTCTAAAGGATATCACTTGACTTTGAATAGACATTCTTCGGACCCTTAATAATGGCATGACAAAATAGTCACAAAGGGAATCTTTGGTTGAATAAAGAGGGCTTCCAGAAAGTGAAAGTCACACACACACCCACGCGCAGCTGTGGACAGCAGTCTTCGGCGTCAAGCCGATTAGGGTAGTCTTCTTCTGTCTTGGTCGAGGGCAGACCAGAAGTGGTGAGAGAAGATATTTGTCGGTTCATATGTACGTGAATAACGAATTAAGTTTTATCTAGTAATAAGCATTTCACATATAGTAAGTCTAAACAGTAGTATTGGTAACCCTTGGTCGGCAACTTCAAGTTTAATGTAACGATAAAAAGAAGCAGTCATTAAATCAGTTTGAAACGGGCACTCCAGTGTCATTAAACTATCCTTCTCATCCATACCCATGAATACCCTGAGATAAACCTCATTGCTTAACCCTGAGCTACCCATATTATTGTATCAAACTAGCGCCAACGTGGAACTGTGCGCCACCCATCATTTGCTGCTTCAAACTGTCGCGCCAACGTGGAATTCTTTGCTCGCCACATTATAATACGAGGGCTATCCAGAAAGTAGATTACGTTTTGGAATAAAAAGTAAACAAAGTATAGGAAACAAATTTTATTATATACAGATGAAAGCCACACTCAAATACTACTTTTCGACATAGTCACCATTCAAATTAAGGCATTTATCGTAGCGATGTACGAGCTGGGAAATTCCTTCGTCGAAAAATTCGGCCGCCTGCGCCTTCAACCACTTCGTTACCTCTTCTTGCAGCTGTGCGTCGTCATCAAAACGCTGCATAGACAGCCACTTCTTCATTGCTGGGAATAGGTGGAAGTCGCTCGGTGCCAGGTCGGGACTGTACGGCGGATGAGGAAACAACTCCCACTTAAAAGAATCAAGAACTTCACGAGTGACATTTGCCGTGTGGGGCCGGGCGTTGTCGTGAATCAACAAGATCTTAGAGCTCAACATTCCTCTGCGCTTGTTTTGAATGGCTCTTCTGAGTTTTTGGAGAGTTTGGCAATACCTTTGAGAGTTTATTGTAGTGCCTCTTTCCAGGAAGTCCACCAAAATCACACCTTTTCTGTCCCAAAAAACAGTCGCCATCATCTTCCTTGCCGACATTGTTTGCATGCATTGCAATTTCGTTTCACAGTTCACGTGTTTCACCCATGTTTCGTCACCAGTAACGATGCGATCGAGTAAAGAGTCACCATCCTTATGGTAAACGTCCAAAAAGTTCAACGCTGCAGCCATTCTCTGATTTTTGTGGTCTTCTGTCAAGATTTTTGGAATCCATCTTGCACAAAACTTGTGGTAACCAAGCTTTTCGCTGATGATTTCGTGCAACAAACTTCGCGAAATTTGTGGAAAACTCAAAGAAAGTTCCGTTATTGTGAACCTTCGATTTTCACGGACTTTAGCATCGACTTTTTCGACAAGTTCGGCAGTCACTATGCTGGGTCTCCCACTTCGATCTTCGTCGTGAACATTGGTTCGGCCATTTTTAAATCTGATGACCCACTGACGCACTCCACCTTCAGTGATAATGTTGTCCCCATACACTTCACAAAGCTGCCGATACATTTCTATCGGTTTACAGTTTTTTGCAGTCAGAAACCTTATTACTGCACGCACCTCGCAGCTCGCGGGATTTTCAATTAACGCAGACATTTCAAACCGTCACAGTATCTGAACGGAGCACAGCACGAACCTCTCACTAGCACGGCTAGATGCCGACTGAGCTGCGCAACGCTCTGACCCCAAGATGGCCGCGCTAGCCCCGCCCCTAGCGGAAACAGACGAAAACGTAATCTACTTTCTGGATAGCCCTCTTAGTATCAGACAGATGGGCTGAACATTATTTCTAATCCAATTTGTTAAACATAGGATGTTTTAATATCATCTATTTAGAAAATGCTCATTTTTCTCCCCAAGTGATGTAAATTTATATTTTGTTTAAACTGTTGCACTATTTAAATATATATTAAATATATAGAAGAAACAAAATAAGTTAATTCACCGCTGAAAGTCGAGCTATCAAGTCCAAGATTTGAATTATAACTATTCACTGGAGAAATCTTAACATAATTAAATCAAAACAAACCTGAAAATCTATAAGAAAGGGAAAATGTGTCACTTTAAGCTCAACATGACAGTAAATGCAGGTGTACCTACTGTAAAAGTGGCCGCGCCGTGGCTCAGTGGTTAGACCGCTTGGCTCTCACCAAGGCTTCAATCCCAGGCGACCACAAATTGAGATTTGTGGTGGACAACATGGTGCTGGGGCGGGTGTTCTCCGGGATCTCCGGTTTCCCCCGCCATCTCATTCCACCGGTGCTCCATCTTCATCTCATGTATCATCAGTGTCATCGCCTGCGGTGCCGTATGTAGTAAAAGCGGGCGTTAAACACTACACATTTCATTTCATTTCTAACTGTAAAATTTTAGGTGATTCTTTTTATGTCGGAGATAATGGAGGATTGATAGTATTTAGTAATTAAACGAAAACACTGTAAAAAATTTGGAGTTACTCCATATTAATTAATCTCATATTCTAACTCCTCTTTGCCCGCCTCGGTAGCGTGTCTGCCTCACGTTCAAGAGGTCACGAGTTCGAGTCTCGGTCAGGGTGAGTTACCTGGATAAGGTTTTTACAGGGTTTTCCCTCACCCTGATAGACGAATGTCAGGTAACTCTAAGCTCCATGGACCCCGGACGCATTGAGCATCATTTCACGCATTTCATACATCGTCCGATATGACTATTCCTGTTTGAAACTTGTTGGCAAGTTCTATTTCTCAAATTCCTATGAATAAAATGTCATCTCCAAAAATGCAAAGCTTCTACTGTATATCCTAAACGTTTTCCAAGCAGATTTGAAAGATTAGAACAGCTCGAGCCCAGCAATTCTAACAGCTGCCTCGCAATAGCGAACGCACTTCAAAATGTTAACTGAAGAAACGCTCCGATAGGTGGAAGGACGTGTCCAGGTGTTGTTTTCATCAGCGTGCCAAGTTTTCCGAATCAGTAAGTTCTGCTATTTTCCGACAGAGGTCAGAATCAACCGACAGCAACATATGGTGTCCTTTTGCATTATCTCTTAACTAATTATTCTATATATTGCACTTCTGCAAGTCTAATTACGGGCAACAATAAATCTCACACAAGTTGCGGTTATTTACAGCGTCCGATGAATCAAGCATGTCAGTAAAGTGGGTTTTGTAAATACTTACATGGAATGGGAAAATAACCGGTGCAAAGGGCACGGTGCGATATCCGCTGCTGTTCTATTAGCATCGTTAACACGAGATCAAAGATTCAGCCGACAAAAGTCGTTTGGTACAGTAATTATGTTTGCTCTTATGGCGGAGCCCTGTATATACAATTTGTAGTGGAGTAGAATTAGACTACAGTGCAGCAGAATGAGGTGACCTTAATAGCTTTTGTTAATATTTAATTCACCCCATTTAGGAATACAAAACAAAGTAATGTCTTTGAAGAGTTGTATTCGCTTGGACCGGAAGTTATTTCACAGGCAGAATCTTGCAGAAATGAGGTCTTCTGCTAGTTTTAAAACAGATTTTTCTATTTATTATTAATATGTTTAATAGATATACTTGTATGTACATATGGTGTTGCTCTCCATGTCTTATGCCCGATTTCACCAACAGATGCTAAGACTTAACACGAGTTTAGCAATACTTAAAACAAAAATTGCATTTCACCAATAAGTGTTAGCGTAACACAATTGTTAAATTTCTTGTTAAAGTAACACGCCAAATTTCTAATGTTAAGTCCTTAACAATTGTAAATAGTCAAGATGGCGAGCATGAACTCGGCTGTTGATGTCGATTTGCTATATTTAAGACCGTCTAAATGGCATTCGTAATAGAGAAGGGCCTATGAGGAGAAATGATTTTGAGGAACTATCCGAAGAAAATTGTTTTACGGAGGCATAGACTGTCGAAACAAGTTGTTATGAAAGTTATTGCGGAAGTACAATAGAGCTTAGAACATGCATCGAAAGGAATATGGCGATCTCGCCTTTGCTTCAAGTATCAATAACCTTGCGATTTTATAATTCACTGAATTATGTGTATAATACACTGTCCACCTCCCGTCTTGAAACGTTCAAGTCACTTGTCACTTGTCCTTCTTCGCTCCTCGTTTTAAATTTACGTAATATTGAATTAGAACATGCATCGAAAGGAATATGACTATCTCGCCTTAGCTTCAAGTATTAGTAACCTTGCGATTTTATAATTCACTGAATTATGTGGATAATACATTGTCCACCTCCCGTCTTGAAACGTTAGTCACTTGTCCTTCTTCGCACCTCGTTTTAAATTTACGTAATAATGAGTTAGAATATACATCGAAAGAAATATGCCGATCTCGCCTTTGCTTCAAATAACTTTGCGATTTTATAATTCACTGAATTATGTGGATAATATATTGTCCACCTCCCGTCTTGAAACGTTTAAGTCACTTGTTCTTCGCACCTCGTTTTAAATTTACGTAATACTGACAAGTTGTTTTGGTCCTTGTAGTAGTGACACATGCATTTGAATTAAATTCGTTTCCAATATTTTCCCCGCGACATCTTTCTCTTTTACATTCACTGCATTCGTCATCTTATTATCCACCATTCCTTACACTTCGTCACCATTTCAATTAACAATTCTTTCTCCGTCGATGAGAAATTTGTCTCACGGCTTTATTTATGATTTTGTTCATCCACCATTTGTGCAGACGAAAATGAAAACAAAATCCCATCGGAGTACGTTCAGAAAATCATCCATAGCCTTCTATAGCTGTGATATTTACAAGTTTCTTGGCGTTAACACAGGTTTGTTAAAATTTTAAGAAAACAGGTTGGTGAAATGCAAGAAATTTAACTTTAGTTTTAGCGCTGTGACAATTGTTACGTTACATTTGTTAACGTCGATTTTAACATCTGTTAGTGAAATCGGGCATAAATGTTATATCTCGTAATCGCCAATGAGGGGTAGATTATGTTGCAGATGTTTCAGGGATGATAACACATTTTAACCAGTTATGACTTGTGACTTGTAAATGCATGAATAGGTAGAGTGTGGTGTACCACCCCTATTGTTTATTAAATATTGTACATTATCAGGAGGTCTTTATGATGGGCAGAATGAGCAGGTCACCTAACGGTAATGTAACGTTCTGCACTTCTTGGACGATGTGTTCAGGGCATGAGATTTCAACATGATGACGCAATAATATGTTTTGTCATTATCTCTAACGTTCCGTTGAAGCTTAGAGTGCCCGCCCCGGAGCGTGGATGGTAGCGTGTCTGCCTAACGTTCAAGAGCTGGCCCTCGTAGCCACGGTCGTTAGAGCGTATGTCTCTAGCGTTCCGCCGTGTAGAGGGTCGCGGATTCGAGTCCCGCCTTGGGCATGGGTGTTTATGTGCATCTTGTATATGCGTGAAACCAAAGAAAACAGATAGTAAAATAAATGGAAACAATAAAAATACAGTTAAATAAGGAAAAGAAAAATATATATCTACGAGGGCTGTTCAATAAAGAATGATTACTTTTTTTTTTGACAACGTACCTTTACTCATCCTCATAATTTTGATGGTCCTCCTCAAAATAGTCTCCCCTGAATGCGATGCACTTGTCCCAGGGTTTCTGCCAGTCTTCAAAGACATGCTGGAAACCAGTTTTTGAGAGATCCTTCAAAATCGCCTACGCAGCCTTTACAACTGCTTCTGATGATGGATAATGACTTCCACGAAGGCGTTTTTTCAAGTTAGGGAATAGAAAAAAGTCACATGGGGCTAAAAATGGACTATAGGGAGGGTGAGGGATGCACTTAACGTTGGTTTTTGCATGATATTCAACAACAACATTGGCAATATGCAGTCGCGCATTATCGTGGTGCAGGATCCAGCCTGCTTCACGGAAATGTGGTCTTTGGTGCCTGAAATGGACCTGCAATGTTTTCAGGACATCACTGTAGTATTGTCCAGTTACTGATGTGTGTGCAGGTACAACATGCTGATAAACCATTCCATGAATATCAAACAATGAAATGACCACATCTTTCCGAGCAGAAGCAATCACTTTTGCTTTTTGGGGGTTTGCTGATGAAGGAGATTTCCACACTAAGCGTAGCTGTTTGCTCTCAGGATCAAAATGATGTAGCCAAGTTTCATCAGCAGTGATTACGTTTGAAAGAAACTCCGGATCTTCCTCTAACATCAACTTTAACTGCATGTTACTTCCATTGCAGCGGTAGCCGATACTGAACATGTCTGAACTTGCCTGGTTCTCACAGGCGGAAACCAGGAGTACCAACAATGAAACTACTACGACGTGTTTGTTTCACTTTAAGGTAACAGAATATAATAAGATTGAATTTTAGTGCGAAAAATTATGACCGTAAAAACATTATGATCATTATTTATTGAACAGCCCTCGTATATACACAGATATGTATTGTCACCCAACTATCGGAAAGTACGACCAACGACAGCTGAGTAAGGGACCAGAGGCATCCGGCCCACACCCACCCATTAATCTCAGTCACTAACTGAGGGGATGATTGGGGAAGTATCACTTGTCGCTGGCCGCCTCTTCCCCCTTCCCCTGCCGTCTGGAACCTTCGCGGTGATTCACTGAAACGAGACACTTCTAGAAAAACAGTGATATTGCTATAAAAAGGGCTGCAATGAGTGAGTTCAGTCAGTGCTTGGCAAGCAGCGAAGGAGCGCCGTGTTAGTGAACGGACGAGAAGACTGTGTACGTGCAACGGAAGAGTGTGCGTAACTGTGAGCGTGCAGTGGAACTGTAACGGACGAACTGGTGAATCGTAATTGGTTGATTACGTAATTTTGTGTAATTGGCAAGTGTTCAACTGTAAGTCGGTGGAAATAAAGAACATTTTTGAGTGGTGCAATCGGACTTTTAATTTCACGAACCCACAAAGTCACAATATTTATATGTAAGAAAGAAGAAAAGAGGTCTCTAGTTCAAATCTCGGTCAGTATGTGTTACCTGGATAAGGTATTTTCAGGGTTTTCCCTTATCCTGAAAGACGAATATCGGGTAACTCTAAGCTCTATAGGCCCTAGGCTCATTTGAGCATCATTTCATCAATGCCATTCATCGTCCGATATGATTTAACGTTGGAGGACGTAAATTACAGAAAAAAAACACCCAGGGACAGATGGATATATCATAGTGGACCAATTTTTTTGGGCATCTCTTGACTTTGTTGTACGGAGCCACACGAAGAACATTATTTATGAAACACTTGAAAAGTCGAAGTAAGAGCTAGCTGACCTAGATCTGGTTGCAGAAACCATTACAACACTCAGCATAATTATGAGCGTATATGTGAAAACATTTTGGGAGGTATATTGTTTGCAATAAAATTCGACACAGACAACTCTTGTGATTACGCAGATATATCAGGAGAACCATTGATTCCCTCCGTGCAGTGTAGAAACAGTACTTTTCCGTAGGGTATAAGCTGCTTTATCAAATCCTGATCTATTAAAAGGCCTCTCTCTAATACCTAGAAGTACACTGAGTGGGATGGCTGAGTTGGTAATGTCTATAGCCCATATTCGGGAGGTCCGGTTCAAATCCCGCAGGCCTACTAATCTGACTGGTTGCTTTTTTCTATTTCCCTTAATCACCAAGCTAAATACTGGTTTGGATATTTAATATTATGACCCAATGTTCCACCTAAGACTAAAAAAATAGCAAAAATCAAGACAGGTGGTTAATAGTGCATATTTATCCACAGAATATCGAGAGCAACAAAAACAGCAGAGATGTGGTTGATTAGCTTTAAGGGCTCAGAATACAAGTGTCGAAAAAGCTGCTATCTGCCCGTCAAAGAAGCTCAGGTACTGATTGCCCAAGACAAGAAGGCAACCTGGAGGAAAGTGCAACGTAACCACTTTTGCTGCCTCCTCGGGTTGTATGCTCACCTTCCGAGTATGACAAGGATGGAAGGCTCGTTTAAGATATGCAAGTGTTGTCACTTAACTCACCTATACATAATACTATCGTTGCAACAATCAATAGATCTGTCAGCATGTGTGACTCATATCCACTCTCATCCACTCATTTCCTAGTAAACAGATCCGCTACCGGAACAGATAAATAGTAAAGTCTGTCTAGTGAACGGATGTGCAGTTTGCCGCTCAAAGGAAACTACTCTCCCGCCCACTAATGACCGTCATAAATCTATCTCCACGCTTCAGAAATGGAACACTGTCGTTGAGGACCAATAACAACCCTGATTTTCTCGAAGTGACAGTCAGATGTCTACTCCACGTGGAGTCTCAGTTGCCAAAGTTCCAACTTCCAGTTGATCTGTTTCATTACGTGCAGAAATTCGTTGTGTGTCACGATGTGGAGACCGTGGGAGGGAAATGCAGTGGTAAATGCCAATGAAGTAGTAGATAACTTTCAGTCAAGTGAAAATAATCAAAGTGATGACAATAGTGTGAATAACTGGGCCGAGTTATATTACTGGAAAAGCCTTAAAAAACAAAGTTATAACGGGAACTGTTTCTAAGCAAATTCAAGCGCTTGTTTTGAGCACATATAAATATGTGCTGACAAATAATCTTGGTAAGGGGTCGTGCAACGAACCTGATGATAAATTCTGGGTATACACAGAAATACAGTAAGAAATATTGTGACGAAAGGAATACCAAAGATGCCAAGCAAGTGTGGAAACAAAAGGAAACGTTTCTCTAAAGTAGATAATTTCACATGCGTTTTAATTCGTCGAGATATTTATAGATTCTATGCAAAAGAGAGAGCGCCCACCTTAGACGAATTGGCTGCACATTTACAAGAAATTTGTGATTTTCCTTATGGACACTGCACTTTGCGCGGGCTTCTAAAGGAGCTAGGTTTCAAATACCGCACTTTGAATAAGATAAGGGTTATTATGGAATCCAGTAGCATTGTAGCATAATTTATTTAGACGAAACCTCGTACGATACCCATGACTTAGTGAGAAAGATGGCAACCTTGCAGAAAGATCTGGGAGGAGGGTCGAGGGTTGTAAAACGATTATGAGGGTTAGTTAAAGGCAGCGGCCGACGTGCACACGCGTTAACTAAACAGACTTTACCAGCTCCTCTAGCCTTCGTACCCTTCTAGCCTTCTTGTCGTGGGCATACAGTACAGTTGGCGCGGTGCCTTCTGGGAGTCGAAACTGCCACTCTAATGACAGGATGCCGCCGAAGCAACTCCATTAAGACAATATCCCATCCGGAAAGACTACCGATAATCTCGTTTGGGCCGTTGGTGATCGAACACATCATGCTACTAGCTATCCAGTTTAGTATCGGGGATCTTTTAGGTGCTCCTCAATTCCTTCCGGGCGGCATACGAAGCCAAATGTAACCAATACCCCTTGAATACCACTGCTCCGACGAGACCAACCCAATACGAATAACTCTCCTTCGGGAGAGGCTCCAATGTTCTTCCCGAGGTACTTCTAGTAACGTCAGAAGTACCGTGAGTCATAGGAACCGCAGCGAAGCAGCTGATGGGGTCGGAATCCCTCCATTTTGGGAGCAGAGATATATAATTTTGTAATTTACGTCCTCCAACGTTAAGTCATATGATGCTCAAATGACCCCAGGTCTACAGAGCTTAGAGTTATCCGACATTCGCCTTTCAGGATAAGGGAAAACCCCGGAGAAAAACCTTATCCAGGTAACTCACCCTGACCGAGATTAGAACTCGGGACCTCTTGAACGTGAGGTAGACTCGCTATCATCTACGCTACCGAGGTGGGCAGATGAAATACAGTTGCCTAGTTACTACTACATGACAAAGCGAGAAGGCGTATTGGAAAAAATATTCGCAATACAGAGATGTTTACCTGAGCTTATCGCACATACGTGGTTAGTCTAGTGTATGTATACTCTGTTCAGATATAATCATGTCTTCTGGACATCAATGTGTCATACATCGGCAGACGCGAGATAACATACCATATAGACAAACGCAGCTCCCAATTGCTCTATTTGTGTTTCGTAATTTACTGTACATCAGCTTACTAATATTTCACTCTTCTAATAGACCAGAAAAAAACGATAAGGGGCAATCGCAGCGCTGGTCACCTGAAGGTCAGTACGCCTCAACACTCTGTCGAGTAGAGTAGCCCTATTCCCATAAAAACCCAGGTTGTTCAGCGGGCGAGTCTGTTTTCAATATCCGCTTGGCGCCTCATGTATGCCAGTTCCTCCCTCTCTCCCTCTCACCCAGCCGTATGCGTCAACCTGCATGCGCAAAGGTCAATGTGTATCCTCATCTACTGTCCGGCCGCTGTATCTCCGGCTCTGACATTTAGTGGCTGCAGGAGGTGGAGGGGGAAGGTTACTAGTACCAACATATAATAATGAGTAATTGAAAACATATCGTCAGAATTATCTTTATAATGAGAGTATAGGAATCTATTAGCTTCAAAACATTGAAATACAACTTGTAATTTCATTATCATGCAAGATATTCTTTACAACATCACCCTATTCAAATATTTCGTTCACACCTTTCACGCACACCAACTGCTTCTGTTGGTGATACTGGGAGTCTGTACATCCGGTGTCCTGGTCAGGAAGCTAAAACTGTCTGCTAGCGCCAATCAGCGTTGTCGCTGGTAGGCGTGGCTCCCGAACCCAACACCGTGTTGCCAGCTTAAATTTGTTTGAGCCACGTGGCCTAATAGCGGCTTGCGCTGGTGAACTTTCTTTGGTATAATTTTCGTGCGTGAACTCCGATGTTTAGTGTTCGTAAGTCCTATTATTATCGCTATTATAATAATATGGCTACTGGTTCGTGAAATATGCAAATACATGAAATATTTAAGATACGCATTGTTTCTCTGCTTGAAATTCCCGCTCAAGAACTGGCAACAGCCTGCTTCCCCCTCTCGAGAAATGTCAGAGCCGCAGATAGAACGGCCGAGGTATAGACGAGTGAACTTGGTTTGTTGGGAACACTAAATCTGTGAAACTTATCAGTTAGAATGCAGTTAAAGAAAAACTAAAGCCCAATCTTCCAGAAAAGTCTGTTCTTGTGATAGACAACGCTTCATATCACAATGTGACCAGAGAAAAATGCCCCACAGAGAACACAGATAAGCAGGATATGCAAGACTGGTTGGTTAAGCATAGGATTCCGTTCGGAAGCCATATGCTGAAAGCGGAACTATATGATCTTATAAAGTTGCATAATCCAAAACATAAGAAATATATTGTGGATGCAATTTTAGAAGAAGATGGGCACGTAGTTTTCCGCTTACCACCGTACCATCCCGACCTAAATGCCATAGAAAAAATTTGGGAAATGTAAAAGAATGGGTTGCGCTTTGCAATGTGAGCTTCAACATGGGAGACGTGTGGCGTTTGTGCGAACAGCGATTTGGTGAAATAGAAGAAGCAGAATGGGGTCCAGTTTGCCGGCATGTTCACCAAGTGGAAGAGAAATATATAAAAACTGAGGGTCTCCTAGAAACAGAGGTGGAAAAGCTAACGATCACTGTTAATGACGACAGTAGCAGCAGTGATTCGGAAAGTGATTACTCAGGAACGTCTGAATATGAGTGCAGCAGCAGAGCCGAGAGGTAGGTTTTCGAGGGATGTGCAGACGACATGCTGGACGGCATCGAGGAACTTCCCCAATCACCTCACGCCTAAGCCACGGCCATCGGTGGTGAGAGTCTCTCCTAAGGTAAGCAATGCATTATGCCAGGGTTTTTACAGAAGTAATCTACCTCTAATAATAAGGGAACTATCACTATGCTCACACTTGTACGCGCTTGAGAGTTTGAGGGTATCATCTCTGCTCTATGTGGGGCCTATGTGCCAAAAATCAGATGCGGAATATAGCTGGAACTACCCGAAAATAAGCCCAGAATACGTAGGAACATATAGGTGTAACAGCACACCATTGTACGAGAGGGATTGTGTACCGCTGACGAGCAGCGGTCTACATTTGGCATATGTGAGAAGCCCGTCCCTCACACTCGCCGCAGAACTGACCAGGGATGTCCAGCAGCTACTCGCAAGTGGTCGTATGTGACACTTTCCAGGCTTCAGTTTTAGGCGTTGAGGTTCTACTCCTCAGCAGATTTTTGGTGTACATGGTTTATATGCAGCAGGGATTGTACAATAAAATTTTAAGATGCGTAGGGGTATGAGTACAATGATAGCTCCCTTGTGATTCTTAACATCTGCCTATAAAGGAGTGCATTATATTCAAGCTACAAGGGTTATTTTCACATCAGTTTTTCTCTTATCTTTATTAATTATTTTGATGCATATCTCCCTCACTTTTTCCCAATTTTAATCCTTTTTTGCGCCTATATCAATTAAAATTTTTATTGGAATAATTTTCTTGTGCAGTTTCGCTTCATCACCTATTCATTCAGCCATTTTGCTCCCCATATGCCCTTCCTTCAATTGTTAATCCACTTAGATTCTAACAAACAAAAGAATACTTCCCCCAACTCCTTGTATATATTACTCTTTCTCCATTTTCTTGCCCTTCCTTCAATTGTTAATCCACTTAGATTCTAACAAACAAAAGAATATCCCCCCAACTCCTTGTATATAATACTCTTTCTCCATTTTCTTATAAAACCATCAGAAACAATGCTCCTGAATCCCTATATTTTTCTCTCCCCACTATTCTTAATTATTCAATACAATTTTGGATAACTCTTATCTACAAAACTTGACGTCCCCCACACCTGACACAGAGCGGCTGCTTGCAACTGGTCACATATGGCACTTTCCAGGCTTCAGTTTTGAACGTTGTGGCTCAACTCTGCGGTAGAGTTTTGGTACACGTGGTTCATATACAGCAGGCATTATACCATCGAATTTTCATGTGCTTAGCGGTGTGAGTACGTTACGTTAACGCCAGAGGTTTTACCCCAATTAGTTCTGGATCCATAGGACCAAGAACCCGGGCCTCCGTCTACCAGAAAGTTACCGAGCTGTCCCAAAAGGGCATCCGGCGCCTACGTGGGGCTTTCCATAGGGCAAGAGACTATCAAGCCCCCCCCCCCCCATCTGGTCCAGTGGACTTAAGACGGGATGGAAGTGGATACGCCACATACGCGCGCCAACTCCAAAATGGGAAGGCTACCGATATGACCTCTGTGGGGCCGCCTCCTGATCTAGCACACCTTCTACTAGCTATGCTGGCTAGTGCACGGGAATATTAATGGCTTCCCTCAACCCCGTCCGGAGACGTACCCGATCTCCCACGGGTATCGGGAAACACTGCCCCTTCGAGTCCAACCCAATCCGAACAACTCCCAATCAGGGAGGGGCTCGAATGTTCGGCCCGAGGTTCCTCTAGTAACGTCAGAGATACCACGAGTGCTAGGGGTTGGCAGCGCCCGCACCACGGCAGCTGAAGGGGACGGGGCGGTGTGAGTACAGTGATAGTTCTCTTGTAAGGCATCTGCGAACAAGTAACGAAGCAAGATGATGCGGTACAAAGACGAGACCTAAAAGGCTAGCCGCCCTAACTAGATGTAGGTATCACCTTAATAGATCCACCGCGCCGTGATCAGGTAGTTTAAACGGCGAAAATAAACAGAGGAGAAACTTAAGTAGCAATATAAATTCTGAATCATCCTGTAGAATTGCTTTCTCTCTTGTTCTGACATCCTTGATTCCTGAGATAACAAGCAGACAATCTGCAGCACAATCTTAAATGAAATTATATCGATGGTATCTGTTAGCTATTGTGTACATTGTTGCAGGAAATTGGATAATGTGCTGAAATAGTTTCCCCGGCATTCATGTTTACAATTAATGACAATTTTCTTATTACTGTGTATAACAAGAGCACTTTGCCACATTTGTGCGAAAGGTTGTGGCCTTCTCAGGAATCGTGAGGCCTCCGGCTGGGCAGAACCTGTGGCCGGACACAATGAGAGAACGTAGTTCATTCTTCAGAACTGTGGTAATTGAGGTGTTAACTGCAAGACCATGCACATCTTATCAACGAGCCAAGGACACTATAGCTGTACACACGTTCCCATATCAACAAACAACATGCCCTAAAAGTCTATAAGAGCGTTTTTAGCTATTGTCCAATATTTTGCTGCACGACAAGACATTCCAAAAGCTTTCGACTGCCTGTAGGTAATATTACACACAGTGATAAATAAAACCCATAAACAATTTTTACATAGGTTGCAAGATTTGCTAAAAGTATTTCAAGCTTTATCTATATAATTAAAAACGATTGCTTACATGTCCAAATGTCCTGATTCTCAATCTAATTACCAGGATTCGATTCCCGGATTGAAAATGACCATTTTTATTTAATAAGGTTCATTTCCTATTCTCCGGCGAGTTTCAATATGAATAGGGATGTGAATGTGGAGCTGTTCAATAAATAATGATCACAATTTTTTTTTGACTACGTACCTTTATTAATCCTCATAATTTTGACGGTTTTTCTCAAAACAGTCTCCTCTGAATGCGATGCACTTGTCCCAGCGTGTCTGCCAGTCTTCAAAGACATTCTAGAAACCATTTTTGAGAGATCCTTCAAAATCGCCTCCGCAGCCTTCACTACTGCCTCTGATGATGGATAAGGCCTCCCACGAAGGCGTTTCTTCAAGTCAGGGAATAGAAAAATATCACATGGGGCTAAATCCGGACTATAGGAAGGGTGAGGATTGCACTACACATTGAGGTTTGCAAGATATTCAGCAACAACATTGGCATTATGTGGCCGCACATTATCGTGGTGCAGCATCCAGCCTGCTTCACGGAAATGCAGTCTTTTGCACCTGATATGGACTTGCAATGTTTTCAGGACATCCCTGTAGTATTGTCCAGTTACTGATGTGTGTGCAGGTACAACATGCTGATAAAACATTCCATGAATATCAAAGAATGAAATGACCATAACATTCCCACCAGAAGCAACCACTTTTGCTTTTTGGGGGTTGGTGATGAATGAGATTTCCACACTGAACTGTGCTGTTTGCTCTCAGGATCAACATGATGTATCCAAGTTTCATCTGCAGTGATTACGTTTTAAAGAAACTCCGGATCTTCCTCTAACATCAACTTTAACTGCATGTTACCTCCATTGCAGCGGTAGGCAATACTGAACATCTCTGAACTTGCTTGGTTATCACAGGCGGGAACTAGAAGTACCAACAATGAAACTACTACGGCGTGTTTGTTTCACATTAAGCTAACAGAATATAATAAGATTGAATTTTAGTGCGAAAAATTATGACCGTAAAAAATTATGATCATTCTTTATTGAACAGCCCTCGTACGTGACAAAAGTGATTAAATCCAACTTTAAATTCTGTAGTTCAGTTACAAGATTCATTTAGTTTTTTCTCAATCATATAAGTTATAGGGAGCCGGAAAAACGAAACAATTTTAAACAGTCTGGTGTGTTGATATTACTCCAAAACCTTATACTTCTATTTACTTCCCGCTAATCGATATTTTATCGAGATAAAATTTCGTTGCAGTCAGATATTTTAAAAAACAAATCTGCTCTATGATGGCCATGAAATTATATTGTAAGTTGTGGGTTCATAGAACTAAAAGTCCAAGTTTCAGTATTTCAAAATGTTCTTTATTTCCGTAGAAGTATACTCCTCCACAGGAGAGAAAGTCTCCGAGGGATGAGACGCAGGGGGGTTGGCGAAAGTTACCACACCCTCCCTGGACAGGTTTGTGGCACCCCATGTCAGTACAGTTACAGACCATTCAAAAGCATTCTGAATGCCCCTACTTTTGTGAATGAATTTTCTCGGTTTTAGTGTACTGAGGGAACAGGGCGCATGGTTTTTTAACGGTCTTCTCCTTGTGTAGCAGGCGTTCTCTGACACACACATTCACTGTCCTTATTCCACTGTGTAACAAAGGACATTCCTTACAGAGACCTTCTTTGCGTTGCTGGACTATATACTCTGTTCAATTCTTACAGTAGAGAATTACGTCGCATACACATATATAAATAAAATATTTCAAAATATGGCGTAGTTTATTTTTTGGCTTCTAATTTGCTGAAAAAGAATTTAACTATTTATTTAAATGGAATATTCGCTTTTACTCCTTGATCTTAAAAGAAGGCATTTAGGCAGAATTGTATTGTGTTAAAGCTGAATAATGACAAGTCTGTTTAAGGGCTCTTTTTAATCTTGGTGAAATAAAATACTTTTCAAAAGACATAAGATAATCGTTTTAACATTTGCTGCTATCCTAATTATTCCTAAACTATCATCAACTAATTAGTTTATAATATAGAGGTTTTAAAATTATAGAATTTTGCTAAAAATGACCAAAAGTTTGTAATCTTCGGACGTTATCTGTTTCTTCTTATGCAGTTGGCGTATTTCTCTCAAATCGGGAAGTCGTTATTGGGTCTTCTTTCCCATCCTGACTGTGCAAAGACGATTAAATTTCGAAGTCTTCACACAGTAACCAGCTCTTAAAATATTTCACTATCGCTTAACTTTATGTATTTCCATTCCCAGTGTTGTCTTATAATAAATATGCGATTAAAAATTTTCTGCAAATGTTTATCTCAAACAAGCGTTTGTATGAACACGGGTTAGTAGAGAAAATCATGCGAATCCAACAAATAACATTTTAACCTACAAATGAATTGCTATTGCTGTTGTTTTTTTAAATTTTAAATACTAATGAATTGTTAATTTGACGAAAACCATGTGAATGGATCCAATTTCTTTGAGTCATGGCAGCTGGGTTCTGTAGCAACCAATTAGATAATTCTAAACTGTAGTTAGAAAATTGTTATTATCCAGAGTGGCATTTACCAGCTGGCCCCATCTAATAATCTTTTGTTTATTTTTTAATTTTAATTGTCTTTTTACTTTGTGTTACAGTTTAACTTCAATTTTTACACAGCGCAATGCATATTGCAATTTGGGTGGCTTAGTAAGGCTAATCTTAGTATCAGAAGAATTAAAACAGAAAAACGTGTAACTCCATAACACAAATAGCCTAATATAATTTTCTGACCTCGAAAACCTCGCAGCTTTCAGTTACACGTCGTTAGATACGATGATTTTTTGTGGTGAAATAAGAATTTCATTGTGGTAGGAGCGGCAAAACCTGGCTATAAACTACGAAAAAATGAATACAAAAACAGAAGGGAGTGTTTTACCTCCTTGATCATTATTAGAGGGGCGTTTCTTAGCTAAGGTCAGAGAGTCATGATTCCCGTGGAGTTGATGGGAAATTGATGGCGTGATCTTTAAGGCAATTTATATCCCTACAATAAGAGGTTAAAGAGAGAGTGTTGAAGGTAATCCAAGATAAACTGCTTTCAATAAGAAGCCACCTAATTGTCATCTCAGGCAGGACGTAAACTTTATGGCCTGACTAACGAAGGTTTCAGTAAGGTCAGAAGGTTAAGGCCGTCCACAGCTTTCTAGGTTCAGCAGTGTTTGGCTTATAGTTACCGTATTTGGTAATATTTTATATATGACACATATGCTTTATTATGATTTAGAATTTATTCTTAATTAAATTCTAGTTAATTCTCGCGAACTTTGGTTTTGTCTTGATGACCTAACTAGATACCTTAACACCCATAAATTTATATAAAAAATTAAAACACTTCCTAAGATTGAAATTAATCATTCTTCCACTCTAGCCGTGTGCAGGCTATGGTTTGGGCAGGTAGTCAGACTGAAAAATTCAATGGCACAACGGGGATTTGAGCCACGTATCTCCCGGCCTCCGTCCGGTAGTCTTAACCATTGAGCTATTATGTGTTTCAAATGGGAAGGTGTTTGTCCTTGAGCGCTACTACACGAGCAACCAATCAGAGTCCTGCGGTGTTGTCGTATTGCATTCCCGCTAAGTGGTGTGTGACGAGCGCCAATCTAATCAATCTGTATGAAATACTATTCGCGCTAAGACAAAAATTCAGATTTCGCCAATACTGATCCATGTGGAAGGTAGAGAGTAATGTATCTAACATAACCATGAAAACCCCATATTTTTAGCTCAAATAGTTTTTTTAAAACGAACAAATAAACCACTATTACCTGTATTATAACAATAAATCGCGACGTAAGTACTGTATGTATATCATTATAGGTTGGCATGTATGCGTGTACGTATATTTGTAATTACTCGGAACTGAAACATAAATGTTTGATATGACGTGATAAAAGAATTACTTAGAATAATCCAATTAGAGCGAGAGAAAACAGTAAATTTCCTGCTGCCCTGGCAGAACGTGTCTGGTCACATTATATCTTTGTTTAAGAATGGTTCGTAATCTCTATTTACTCTAGAGAGTTCAAAGTGGTTGGTGTGTATGTATGCATATATACTTTTAATTACTCAGAACTGAAATTTAAACTACTGACATGTGATAAAATAATTACTGTGAATTAGTCAAGGTATTAAATTCGAGAAAGAGCAAACACTTCATTTCCTGTTAGCCTGTGGAATGCTGTATACTTATGTTTATGAATGAATGCTGGATAAGAAGTGTTTATTTACTCTGGAGAGTTCAGATCAATATCATTCAGTTGTTCTTTACACAACAATAAAGTAAGAGTTAAATAGTGCAATGGCTTCTTGCAGTGAATTTAGTGGCGAGTCAAAAAGGCAGGTATTACGAAGTCAGGCTCGAAGTACTTTTTCAATGTGTACACGTTCTTCAATTTTTTTTCGTAAACAGAAACTAAACATTAGTTATTGCAAAGAGCAGTTCCGTTTAAAAAGATGGAAAACGTGTATCAGCTGGATCAACTTGCAATTGAAACGGGACACGAGGTAATACGCCTCCCACCTTACGACCGCCAATATAATCCAATTGAGCTGCTGTGGGCTCAAATAAAAAGGGGGATTGCAATCAGAAATAATACTTTTAAACTGACGGACGTTAAACGACTTGTTCACGAAAAAATTGATAGGGTAACACTATAGGACTGGAAAACCTGCGTGAGGCATGCAGAAAACCTTCAAGAAGACGATTTTAAGAAAGAAATAGCACGTGGCAAGATTTTGGAACCTATAATCATAAATTTGCAAGACTCAGACGATGAAGACAGTGACAATGACGAATTGTCTCTTAACGGAAGTGACATTGACAGCGATATGGATGAGCCACTGGCAGTTCCATTGGATTAGAAAAGCAGGTCATTCATAAACTATAATTATAGTTATAGTGTTTTAAAATATACATAATTTGCGAAAATGCTCTTTCCAATTTTGATTTTGGCAACTGCACCACTGTAAAAGTTTGTAAAGTTTAATTTGCTTACCCTTACGTCTGCGCCAAGCAGACCTGTATGTTGTATGAGTGTGCGACAGAGAGGGAAATATAAAAGGAGTGGGGTAACAACCTGGCAACGCTTTGTGTGATACGGCACCTGATTAGCTGGACTCCACAACTCTTCCCATTTGAAGCACGTAATAGCCGAAGTACACAGTTATTGGAGATACACTAAGCGTCTAAATAAATACGAAATACTTCAATTCCTTCCAAATAAAGTTATCTAAATAATAGAGCGCCCCCTTATGTTTAAAGACGAAAACAGTGGAGCGCGTTGTGGCACGCGCAGTACATTTGCAATTCACAGAGCACGTTGCGTGGTGAATTAATAACACTAAGGAGTGTAGGAGTAGAACACCCGCCGCGCCTGCTTGTGTACACCTTGGCATTATTTCACTACGTACAACATAACTGGGTCAGCGTCACGAGAATAGCTTCAGCTCCCATTCAGTTCTTGTTGCTCAACTTCCGAGAGATATAAAACAAGTCTTCGGACTGAGAGCACAACGATATCGTTTTGTTTATAGAGTGGTAATAAAGTTGCAACTGCTATTAACCCTGTTCCTGTAAATGTTTGTTGTGACGGGATTTGTGACTGAGGCGGTTATAAACTTCTCAAAGAGGTGATAAAACATGCATTTCTGTTATTCTTTTTACTAGGGTAATTTGAGGTTCGACTTAGGATACTTAGACCCGGTTGCATAGAAATCACTAACTGCAGTTTATTTATAATCGAAGATCAAAACTGAACTAACTTTACGAACCCGCACGGGTTGTAAAATGTTGGTCTTAGATTAGATGAATGCCGTTTACTACTGATACGAGATCACAAAAACAAATGCGGCAGCATCGCCAAACATGTTGCAACTTTCGTGTTGTATCGAAAGGTTTCGAGAATTATCGGCTTCACTACAGCTGCTGGGGGAACCGCTCTCCTGGTTACCAACCAATGTGCCCGTGAAATATCTTGGGGTGTTATTGGACACTCGACTCACTTGGAACGCCCACATCTGTCGGTCTGTTACGCTTGCGTTTGCCCGGCTATCAAAACTGTACCCTCTACTCAACAGGCGCACTTCACTTGGTTATGAATCCTCCCTGCTTCTTTACACATCTCTAGTCCGTCCCATTTTTACCTATGCAGCTCCAGTCTGGGGTGGCACCAGTAAGACTAATCTCCGCCGACTGCAGGTACTACAAAACAGGGTGCTTCGTACAGTTACAAACGCGCCATGGTTCATCCGAAACCAGCAGCTTCATCATGAGTTTGGTCTTCTACCCGTTCACCAATACATCCGACGCCTGGCACGTCCATTCTTTTACCATCTCCAGGAGGTCCCTGGAGCTGTTACCTACCGTCTCGGCTGTCGCACTCGCCAGCCAACTCGCCTGACCTTCTCGTGAGTGACGTCTCCAGCACAGACGACTCAGACACGTGATTACTAATATCAGACTTTAAGTTCTCAATTTGTGTTACAGTTATCCTCCATATTTAGTTAGAGGAGTCGTTCATGGCTACCTCCATTGTTCTGTGTCCTGTTCCTATGTATCTTATAACAAACATCTGTAAAGCATAATTGCTGATCGATGGATAATACATTAACAAAAAAAAAAAAAAAAAAAAAAAAAAAAAAAAAAAAAAATTATCGGAACTATTCGACTCTGTCACAGAGTAGCCAATCTATATATAACAAAAACGAAATAAATCTTTCGCTTTATGCTTATTTTTCCTAGAAATAATGTTATTTTAAGTAAACAGTATAAGAATTCAATCCATATTGAAACAGTATTCATCAAAAGTTAATTATTTCGCTTACTTTATCTCCATTATATGTCCAATGTACATATTTTTCATTTTCGTCTGTTTACAGTATTGTGAGCTGGAAAACATAAACAAAAAATGGAAGTTCAAACAAAAGAGAAGATTCGTTCAACTAACCTTAAATCTCGCATAACTCTTCTTATTTCACCTTTTTCCATAGGCATACTGATGAAACGAGATCTTAAAGCTGCAATCTCCCTTGTAACTTTGTGTGTTGTTCTAAACGTAGTTTCTTTATTTATAGTGTCGCCAGGTCATTGTTGATTGGAGGCAGCGCGGGTAACAAGATGAAAGAGACGGCAGTGCACTGTGGAGACAAAAGCTTGCCGAAATGGTGGGCGGGAGCAGATGGATTTCACAAGAGTTCGCTTTTGTTCTAGCCGGTCTCGATTGTGTGAGAAATTTCTGTAATGTTTGAAAACCTATAAAAAAAAGGCAGCTGGCCTGCCAAGGACAGTCATCGCCGACTATTCCGGTCCCCCGCATGGCTTGCGGGCATCCGAGGTAACCACGGAGCAATTCCAGCAGCTCTCATAATCTACCAAGTGTTGTTGGTCTCAAAATTAACAAAAATCAATTCAAATCAAAATTCAACATCAAACTAAATCATTCAACGCCAGGGTGCTAAAGGAAAGCATTCTATCCTTCCTAGAGGAGTACTAAATTATCTCGAAATAATCCACCATCCTCAATCAAAAACAGCCATCCTAAACCATCCCGAAAAGAATCTTATCTGTGGTTAAACCCTATCCTGGGTGGGCACACAGCAACAATCTTCGGGCTAACACAGCCTGCCAGTACCTGCGATGCGATGCGAAGGACAGTCAGTCAGTAATTGAATGCGTGCGGGTAAGCGGCTGTGTTTTGTTGAGTTTGTATGTTGTATTGTGTATGTGTACGAGACGTATTTCTACGGAAATAAAGTACAATTTTTTTGTGTTTGTAACTTGGACTTTTGATTTCACGAACCCACAAAGTCACAATATTGAATATATTCCTAATCATCATCTGGATGAATTCAGTTGCATAGTACTGTAATGTGAGAAGGATCATAGATATTGTGTTCTTAATTGTGCATGTAGTCTATGCTCCAGTTCTTCAACTCCATACTTTGATAGTCAAAATCTCATTTTGAATTTCCTGTCATTTAGTTCTGAGATGGGATTTCCTCCATGATGGAAAACACGAGGAGACCTTTCAAATTTAAAATTCTAACCTTCAGAGATATCAGAGTACTGTGAATTGTTAAAATAAAACAAATGTATAGGTTATGAACACAAATAATGCATCTTTAACATATATGAAATAAAGAGGCCTATTATTTATGCAAGTAACCACAAAAATGCTTAATTTACTATATATTTAAAGCTGCACTACTTATTTCTTCTCAGAAACTATTGTGTAAATTCTGCAGTTCTGCTGATCTAAGTTCAATCAAGTTAAATAGAGAAAATTCACCAGTTAGGTTTGATCTTAGATCAAGAGGCCATGAACTTAGATCAATGTTTATACAACAAAAATTCTAAGTTCAGCTTGACTGAACATCATTTTCATATGCTTGAACTTAGATTATCTTTTATGCAACCGGGCCTTAAAGTCTCTTTCATCTATTTCTTAAGTGAAGGCATTTGTCGTAGAATTTGGAACGGTCCAGAAGCGTGTAAAAGGATACAAGAGACGCTAGGAAATGAATGCGACTTTTTCTATCAAGATACACACTATCCCCAATTATGGCACTCATATAAAAGTTTCTTGCATACGCTCTGTCAATTTATATAGGATCGCCATTACTTTCAAAACCTATGATTCGATTAGTGCTACGTAAGTCACTGTAACCGGTCATGTCTCAATGATTGAAGAAAAGAACCGGACACAGGACTGGTTCATTTCTCCCTACTCGGTCATGTGATCGGTTCTAATATTCAAATGACAGTTGTATGTATTTTAACCCCGTCTTAATAGACAGTTTCCTTCTCCGCTCTCTCACACACACACAAATCTTAATATTTCATAAAAAAACTTCTAATGGTATAAATTACAATTAACTACAGCAAAAGGAACGAAATTTAGTAATGGGATGCAACTTGAATAGCCGATATGATATGCACTACCACACAAGGGTCTTTGATCAGCCTATTTTTCTGCAATTAACACCTATATAACGCCAAACTAAGCCAATGTCATGTTATACACGGTGAAAATCCAATTTACTATGCTACCTTTTGCTTGTGAATTATGTGCATTTTGAAAATGTAGCATTTGTGAACCATTAAAGGAACACTTACCCTAACGTTGTTTTGGATGTCATAGTAAGTTTGTGATCCCCTAGATGTCATTGACAGACGGTCTGTAAACAGTTATTGGCTGGAAACAGCATTTTTGTGCTTCCTAAACATGTGAAAAGTACATATTGTTATTGTGTAGTTGAAAAGTCTGAAATGGGTAAAAGAAGGGAGCTTTCAGGAGAACAAACGTGCTGCAATAGTCAACTTACATAAAGCAGGCCAAACTCGTGGATCAAATTGAAATACAAGAGGAACTTTCCTTCGAAAGTGTCCACTGCATTGTAATGATGACTTTTCTTTACGCCCCCAACGTTAAGTCATATCGGACGATGAATGGAATGGGTGGAATGATGCTCAAATGAGTTCAGGGTCCATAGAGCTTAGAGTTACCTGACCTTAGTTTTTCAGGATAAGGGAAAACCCCGGAAAAACAGTATCCAGGTAACTTGGCCTGACCGAGATTCGAACTCGGGACCTCTTGAACGTGAGGCAGACATGCTGCCACCACGCTACCAAGGCGGGCAAAAAATGAGGAATGAAACTAAAAATAGCAATAAGTGCTGATGTGTTACTGCTTACTACATCAGACACTATTGTAAGGAAGAAATTAGTTTGTGAATCAGTCCGGTTCGTCATCTAGCTAATCAAAAATTGCTCACCTGACTTCCTGGCCCGCGAGATAGCAAAACCTCAGTACATGAATTAGAGAAAACATCAAAAGGTAATTTATACTTCATTGTAGGGTTATAAGTACCACTTGAAGTGGATAAATATTAATCAAGACACCGAAGTAAATGTGGATGTCCATTCTTAGCAAAATCTTTGCAACTTCTCTGTAAGCACCATTTGCTTCACAGAATCCATGCTCCTTGTTAGTTGGACAGTTACTTGGAAGAGGAGGGTTTTTTGTTTTGTTGGATTAGATTTAATACTCCTTCAAATTATCATTAAACTGAATACCAGATTTGACAACATAATGGGTGTTATTAGCGACAGGCCAAAATTAATTGCATTAATGCCACAACCTACGTAAACAGTTAACAAGGAAAATCTGGTTATGTTTAGGAATAATCATAAACTTTATATTTGACATTCCTCGAGCGGTTTTTCAGCATTAGTGCATGTTTGGACATGTGAGGTAGTTGAGTGGATAGCTACATTCTAACTGAACTGATGTTATGCCTTCGCTAAATACACTAATTTCGTACATCGCTTATTTGAGGACTGGATAACCGATAATTTCTACATTTCACTGCTTTCACTCTCATCGCTCCCGCCAATCCCTCTCCTTCTCCTTATCTCTCCCGCCAACCACCCGTTTCGTTATATAACATTTATAACGAACGAGATTCAAAGACACAAAATGTTGACTAAAGTAGGTGCTCTGTAGAATGAACCTCATTCTGTGCTTTACATTTTAGAAGAAATCTGATAAGTTGTTTTCGAGAACTTAAGTAATCAAGACGAGATGCAAAGCACTTTGAGGCCTTCTATATACCACACGTCATTTGCTTAACACTAAAGTATTCGTAATATCATAATATTGCAAATCGAGAGCGACGTCGATTTTGTGGTTCTTCTGCAGCACAGAGTACAGAATTACCGATCGATATAAACGTTATTCACAGAACAGGTCCTCCGCTGTATAGACGAACGAATGCTGTGAACAAACAAATGATGTATTTCAAGTAGATGGCATCCAAATATGGATACCTTTCAAATTATGAGCAATCTACCTGCAGGAGGTTATCTGGAGTTACTAAAAGAATAGTTTTATCAGCAATTTCTGGCATTTTTTTTTTTCCTTTGGGGTTCATCAGTCCTATTGTTGTTTTATACAAGATGTTTCTTCAAAACCTGTGGCAAGAACCAGTTAACTGGGATCAGCCTTTGTCAGAGAAAATGACAGCTGATTGGAAAATACTTTACACTCAACTTCCTCTAATTAGCAATATTCATATTCATCGTAAAGTAATAGGTGATGGTTCAACTAGCTACATTGAATTACATGAATTCTGCGATGCATCCGAAAGAGCATATGGAGGGTGCCTCTACATACGTTCCATAAATAAGGAAGGAAAAACATTTGCAAAAATTCTTTGCTCAAAGTCACGAGTTGCACCTTTGAGGAGATTATCACTTCCACGTTTAGAACTGTGTGGTGCATTACTGCTTGCTCGTTTACTAAAGAAGGGCTGATTCTACAGTAGTATTGTTATGGTCATCAGCACCTTTTACACGATGGAAGACATTAGTTGCTAATAGGGTGTCTGAAATTCAAGAGTTTTCCGTTTAAGCCTGGTTCTGAACGTGACATACGGTATAAGAGTTAATGTTCCGCACTTGTATCATATTTGTATGAATAAATATATACATAAGGTATCCATAAACAAGCGGGATGGCTCAGGCGGTTTCATCTATGGCCCGTATTCCGAAGGCCCAGGTTCGATTTCTGTGGCCGATCTACCTGATCATGATTTTTTTCAAGGGTTTTCCCGGGTCGCCAGGCAAATGCTCGATAGATTAATGACATCCCGCGAATTTTCTGTCCCTCCATTTCATCTCCATTATCATTTTACACCATCTCTCATCTGGTGGTCTCTTTCAAGGTAGAAGTGTCGGCGGGAGTCTCGGCGAAGAGCGATGGACAAGTGACTTGAACGTTTCAAGACGGGAGGTGGACGGTGTATTATCCACATAATTCAGTGAATTACAAAATCGCAAAGTTATTAATACTTGAGGCAAAGGCGAGATCGGCATATTCCTTTCAATGCATGTTCTAACTCAGTATTACGTAAATTTAAAACGAGATGCGAAGGACAAGTGACTAACGTTTCAAGACGGCAGGTGGACAGTGTATTATGCACATAATTCAGTGAACTATAAAATCGCAAGGTTACCAATACTTGAAGCAAAGGCGAGATCGCCATATTCCTTTCGATGCATGTTCTAACTCAGTATTACGTAAATTTAAAACGAGGTGCAAAGAAGAACAAGTGATTTGAACGTTTAAGGCGGGAGGTGGACAGTGTATTATCCACATAATTCAGTGAATTATAAAGCCGGAGAGTTATTAATATTTGAAATAAAGGCGAGATCGGCATATTTCTATCTATGCATGTCCTCAGTATTGCGTAAATTTAAAACGAGAAGCGAAGGCCAAATGACTTGAACGTTTCAAGACGGGAGGTGGACAATGTATTACCCAATTAATTTAGGGAATTATAAAATCGCAAAGTTATTAATACTTGAAGTAAAGGCGAGATCGGCATATTCCTTTCGATGCATGTTCTAACTCAATATTACGTAAATATAAAACGAGGTGCGAAGAAGGACAAGTGATTTGAACGTTTCAAGACGAGAGGCGGACAATGTATTACCCACATAATTTAGTGAATTATAAAATCGCAAGGTTATTAATACTTGAAGCTAAGGCGAGATCGGCATATTCCTTTCGATACATGTTCTAACCTCTCTTGTACTTCCGCAGTAACCTTCATAGCAATCTATTTTGACGGTGTATACCTCTGAAGAAAATTTCCTTCTGATAGCTACTCAAAATAATTTCTTCTCATAGGCCGTACTCTATTACGAATGTCATAGCAAATCGACATCAACAGCTGCGTTCATGCCCGCCATCTTGACTATTTACAATTTTTAACGACTTAACAACAGAAATTTACTTGTTAGTTTAACAAGAGATTTAACACGTGTGTTATGCTAACACTTGTTGGTGAAATACAATTTTTGTTTGAACAATTGCTAAAATCGTGTTAAGTCTTAACATCTGTTGGTGAAATCGATCATTAGTGTTTCATTGGTAAATTAAATGAAATATTTATAAAATTAAGATGGTATGTAATTAATCTAGTAAAACATTTTAACAAGAGCTAAGCTCCAAATTTTCTTCAAATTAGGTAAACACGCCATTTATTATGACTAAGATTTTATATTTGAAAGGTTACTTAATTTCAGGTCGGTAAATAAATCAACAATTTATCTAAGAGATGGTTTCAACATCATTGGAAGAATACTCTGCCTTTATTGGAGTTGGAGGGGTCCTCATTTGGGGTCCGTAACTTCGAAGGCACCGGTTGCAACAGCTTAGTTGCGTCCCTGGACATACCCCTGCAGCTGTTGACACTGGTTCATATCTCCACGGAAGAAGAAGAAGATTACCAAGAAAGATGATGGAAACAACTGTGGCTTTCAAATGAGAGGATGTTGTCCTTAATAAAGTTTTTTAATAAAACGTTCTTGCTGTATAGGTTAAGTTTTCAGTTCTATTACACCTGCATCACGCTTTTGTATGAAGTTTTCATATGACAAATATATTTTAACTCAGATTCTCTACGCCGTTCCAAAATTAGCCGGTACGTTTAATTAAAACACTGCAGATGACAATGATACTGGGAATGATGATATAAACAACGATTCAATTAGTCCCCGACTCTGGTTTCAGAGATTGTATCTCGGTATCGTTGAAGAAAGTCGAACCAGTCGGTCCCCTCCTCACCTGCTCGTTCATGAATGAAAAAGGGAATGGGCAGGGCAGTCTGGGTCACCTTGGATCAGGTCTTGTTTTGGGTGTTGCGTCTAATGACTAGAGAATAATATTATCAGGTCGTTAATAACGCGTTGTGTATGTGGCGTATTTCTTCTTGTTGTGAATTAATGCAATCTCTCACACACACACGCCTCGCGACGCCCACTTGTGGGGAATGAATGTGAACGGCGATCGGCGTGGTACGCAACCGTGCTGCTGAATAGCTGTGGTATTTTCGTTTGGGCGATTCATTCATAACGCCAAACACACTGTGGGAGAAAGCCAGCTTGCATTTTGCATTCTAAACAACAACAAACGTGCTGATGTAGTAACCTCATTCTATTGACCGGTATCGGCAAATGTAGCGTTTTGGGGGCATCAGTTGGAACTGATCTAATTTTGTATTGTTAGAATACTTGGAATGTAAAGACAACAAACGTCGTGGTTCTACTAGCTCGCGGATGGCAAAACCTGTCAGTGAGTTGAACTGTTGTAAACAAGAGAAGCACCTCATACTTCTCGTGGCCTCGTTTTGTGGCAAAGATATAACTTTCTAGGCTTTTTTTAACTTCCTCTTCGATATAGTTTATGTATATTTTAAGTACATTTTTAAATTATACTGCCCGCCTTGGTAGCGTAGTGGTAACGAGTCTGCCTCGCGTTCAAGAGGTTCCGAGTTCGAATCTCGGTCAGGGTGAGTTACCTGGATAAGGTTTTTCCGGGGTTTTCCCTTATCCTTCAAGACGAATGTCGCGTAACTCTAAGCTCCATGACCCTCGGACTCATTTGAGCATCATTTCACCATCATCCAACCGATACGTGGAGGAGATGTGGTCAGCATCTCGGCATCTCCCAGCTGGAATGTTGGTTTTCATGACCAGGGCCGCTTACCTAGCTACCTTCCTCACTTTCCTCACGATACTGAGCGGGCACCGGTCCTATACCCGGGACCTAAAATCCCCACCACATGGGTGGGATCGTACCTGGGCCGCTTTCCAGCAAGGCATGGTGCCTTAACCCGCTACGCCACGGTGCAGGACTCACTCCGCATCTGCACAGACATGATTTAGTACCGTCACAACGATTTAGCCTTTCATTTACTGTGCACATTCTAAATATGAATAATTTGTTTATATTCAAATATCTGGAAAAGATAAGTTTGTTTTGTACAATTTCGGAATAAATGTACAACATATTCTATGACACCATATCCGTCGTGTGACTACGTTTGATAGATTACCGTTGCCCGTGACCTGGATTGTATGAGTACGTGCGCGACTGCATGACATTTAACCCCCATCCCTACGTTTACCAGACACAGATAGCGTATAATCCCGTCTTGTTTTCTTTTCTTTGCTAAACTTGTGGGCCCTTATTTTTAAATGGTTATTTCGAAAAATGTACAGTAGATGGGAAAATAATGTTTTCTAAGCACAGTTTGTAGAAGCAACTTGGAAGTAAAAGATAGAAAAAAATCATGCAAATGTAACATTGTTCCCGAAGTTGACATGGTAGACAACGCAGTAAGGTTTCTGTGTGTAGCAATAAGTGAATTGTTAGACATTTCTCATTTTACCCTTTGGTTCTGTATGTAAAACGAAGGGGCAAACGTAGCCGCGAACGCATTATTCCGAGAGCCACTGGGCGGAGTGGAGCACGAAGGAACGGAAGACTGACACTTGCCGTTCCTCTGGGGGCATGATAATAGTATAAACATGAGATCCGACAAGATTAAGCTACTCGTCCTTGTGGACAAATGTATCCTAATCCTTGCAGGACCGGAACTGTTTTGCAACTCAGCATCGCATTGCTGTCTTAACCAAGCCACGGAGGCACTTAATTCTAAAGTCAACATCATCTTCTGTCTTGGTATGGGCGATGAAGGTAACGCCTCCCTTGTATTCTCTCGTTTTGCAGACGTCCTTGAAAGCGTTTGCCCGCATCCATACGACATTTTGTAGCAAATGTACGCAGGATGACCTGTGTGGGCTGTTACTAAACACATTTCTCACGCCCACGGCAACAAATAGTAATTTGTCAAGGATTTACATAATCACCAACTTTCTCAACAAGACCCAACATGATATCATAAATCTGTGTTCTCGTCCGTCCAGATACACACAATGTTAATCTTACCCACAAGTTTACTTTCTTCTTTCTTTCAGTTACTAAACTTAGTTACTTTATCGCCGAAGAAGTAAATGTAAGAGGATGCCGATATGGGTGGGCTCCATTTGTAAAATCGGTTTTGGGGGTTAAAGATTTATCACATGGTTTGCGTTGCATTCAAGCATAAATCTCTTCAGTACTCCTGACCTTTCTGGCTCCAACACAGAGAAGTTATTTATGTTCCAGACTCACTGACTTCTAGCTGGTCGTAATCAACGAGAGTAAAGAAAATGATGTGAAAAAGGTGCTGTTGGGGTTTTGGTACTGTAAATCTCCACATTTTATAGTGGTACTAGAAATAGCCTACAATAACTGTTTACAGTTCTGTGAAGCATAATGCAACCAATATATTTAGAAATCCACTGGGTAAATTCTCAGGAAAACCATACAGTTTTCCGTTTGCCATTCATACTGCACTATTCACTTCGAGTAGGCCTAAACAGTTTTAAACAATATCGGAACAATGGTACATACCACAAAGTTTAGAAGCTAAACAGCTAACCATCGTAATCCATTTTTTTATTTGTTCCATTAACTGCAATGGTCATATCGGCGGCCGTTCTCTTTGGAACATATCGAAGATATTAACTCGTACTCGTTGAGTTTTAATCATTAGAACACGCACACATTCGCACTCCCATGCATACTTCTAGACTCTGGGGAAGATGAGCAATTATCTTGGTTGAAGAAAAGTCCCCAACCCCACCGGGAATCAAACCTGAGACCCCCAACACGGCAGGCAGCAATCCATTTCTTGTTTTTCATATTGAGCTCTTCAAACTTATGGCCAGATTTAAAACATATTTACTTGACTCTTCTATATTTTAATTAATCGACCTCAATAAAGTACTTTACCTCTGCAGAAAATGTGTTCGCAGTTGCACTTCATAATCATTATCTAAAAAACTGACAGAACTAGCTTACTATAACTCTTGCAGCGGGAGAATAAAGTAGATGTAAACAAGACCACGTGACCGTTGATCGTAGCGCGTCTTCTTCACAATTTCCATGATGCCTCCGCCGTGTAAATAGTCCCCTTAAAAATTACTGCTACTGAGGTGTGGAGTCTTGAGTTCGTTTTGCTAAAGCGCACAAGTGCGCGCGTGTTCTTCTCCCACAAGATGATTGTATTGATACTTTGTTGATGTATGTGTGGTGTGTATGTGTGTGTGTGTAGTGTTTAACTCCCGCTTTTACTACATACGGCACCGGAGGCGGTGACACTGATGATATATGAGATGAAGATGGAGCACCGGTGGAATGGGATGGCGGGGGAAACCGGAGGTCCCGGAGAAAACCCGCCCCAGCACCGTTTTGTCCACCACGAATCTCAATTTGCGGTCGCCTGGGATCGAACCCGGGTCGCCTTGGTGACAGCCAAGTGGTCTAACCACTGAGCCACGGCGTGGCCTACTTTTTTGATAATTTGTATAGCATACCTTAGACTGCATTTACAAAATAGCTTATAAAATTTTGTAATTACATTATGGGCTAATAATCGAGTACAAAATCTCGAAATACCGTTTTCGTTTATCTTAAACTTTTTAAAAATATATGCCACACAACAGAAACAATGTCATAATGTTTCTGACAAGTTTTGCTCTAACCATGTTTCGATAAAGAAATATTTAATGCATTATTTTACTTTTTCGTTCCTATTATTTGTGTACGTAAATCGGTTGTCACGAAATAGTTCAAATTTCCTTGTTAGCTATTTGTTACGTTACAATTTTATTACAATTTTACTATCTCTAAGCTGCATATAGGATAGAATGAAATGACAATCGGAGGTGAGATCAATGGAGAGGGTCAGTGGCAGAGAGAGAGAGAGAGAGAGAGAGAGAGAGAGAGAGAGAGAGAGAGAGAGAGAGAGAGAGAGAGAGAGAGAGAGAGAGAGAGAGAGAGAGAGAGAGAGAGAGAGTAAATGGAAGAAGAAAGAAGTGTTCCACATTTAAAGCAATAATTGAAGCTAAACTGCTGTTTTTGCCAATGTTTGACAAACGCTTACCACATGATTCTAATGCTGAATTTACGATGCTATGCAGGAAAACACATTAGTTGAGGTCATCAAGCAGTTTGGGTGAAGGGACAGCGATTGGCGTGAGAGTATCTTCCCAAGCTTTCTCTAGCATTTCAGAGAAACCTTACACAAGTTGCATACCAAGTTCATGCATATACTAGCCAATGGGCTTGAGATGATAAAGATAATAATTCAGTGGCGGCAATTCACATGAAGGAAGTAAGCCGTTTTCTTTCTTTTTTAATTTCGCCGCTAATGCTTGAAGTGATCCAAAAAACATTATCTCACTTCTAGAACCTCAGGGTCTGATGTCCCACTGGTTTTCTTTTGCCCCTTTTGGAGAAGCAGCAACAAGCATAGAGATGTTAGGACGAAGTATAAACAAAATCGCTATAAGCTTCTTGATGCTCAAACAACTTTGCATCTAATCCTTGTTTCACATAAGCTTGCCCCGTATCTCTAAACGGCCACATGACCTTATCATTCCTCATTGGCTGCTATTGCAGTATAGATTGTTGTGCCGTACGTTGGAAGAGAACTGTCAAGTTTATATTTTCGTAACTGTTTTAATTAAATATATTACCCAACAGAGTTGATTTATCTGAAATGCATGTTAATTCTTAAACGAAGTAAAGAGGAGGTTCCTTTGCTCTCAAGCACATGACACGATAGCACGTGCTTTAGCGGTAGTGGTGACATATTTGTTTATATCACTGACCTTGTTTTGAACTGGATTAGTCCTATACTGCCATTCGAAGGTGTGTTGTGCCGAGTGCGAGAGCTAAATTATTTTATTGGTCGTTTATTATGCGTGTACTTATTATATGTATAATGGCAGAGTCTACCGCCAGTTTTTCGCTGAAGCATCGCAAGAGACAACCTTTACAAAGCGGCGAAAAAAGAATTGTGGTGCATGTGTTTAATGCAATCACAGAGAAGAATCCGTCTTTGTCAGTGAGAGAAGTCAAACAGTTGTATATTTTAAACTTTCTGGAAATAGACCTCCAGTTCCACTTCATTCGCAAGGCATTTTGTATACTTGTATATAACTGCTTCATTTACATTGTACCAAAGTGATATGCGAAACGTTGTGGTCAACTTGTGAAATGCTCCGCATAAAGAACATTTTTATTTCATTAATACCCCGCATTTAACTGTAAGATTGTAATATTTTACCTTTGAAACACATTGTCCATTGGGACAGGAATTTGTGACTATTCGTCGTTCATTTGTCTCCATCTTAATCAGCCACACGTTCGGGTGCAATTTGGTACGGGATTCTATGTTTGAGATGGGATGCACGTTGACTTTTCGAAGATCCACGTCGAGAGGCCAGAAATAACAAATTCGTTGTATTTTGATTTGTTTCTTGATGATTGTACTTGGTTAACTAAGAGTCATGATATTCTTGGTTCGGAATAAAGTTTCGGAGAAGTCAAATTTTGTAACTATTTAATTGTATTATTTAGATTACATTTTACTTGAACTTCATTTCCCAGTCACTTCCAACATATCGATAAATTCTTACTTTGTTATATTTAAACAGATTCAAACTATTATTTAAATGTTCTTGATCTCGCACCACTATACATCACACTCACCATTACAAAACATTTCTCTATACCAAGATTATTGATTTTTCGTAACTATCGTTACTCCTATCTTAATTTTGTGATTGGCCGATTTGATTCCGCGTCACAACATTACGTCATACAATTATTGCTACGGCCAATCTTATTTAAATTGCTAAATAGATTTACATAATCATTTTTTTTTAAATTTATAAATTTTTCATGACTCCTCCAAACATAACCCAAAAGTACTGTTACACCATGGAAATTGATCTTACCTCGTGTATTGTGGTTACATTTCTAGTTCGTCTTTATTTTTTTATACATCAGATTCCCCACTCTCGGTCTCTGTGTTTCGTAAAATAATTAAAAAAAGGGAGAAGTGTGAGGTACAAGCGACCTTCTTTGAAACATCTGGAAAGCACATCGTGTACCAGAAACAATCACTGTCATTGATGACTTTGATAGGTGTGTAATTTGCCAAACAATTTATAATTTGTATATTCAGGAGAGAAGTCTACCCACTGTTAAAATTTGGAACTCCTGAAACATCAGGATTCCATTAACTTTAAAGGGGGAAGCACTAGTTTAAAGACTATCTTATGTGGGTTAGGTTTCAAGTGGATGAGAACAAGGAACAACAGGGTCTTATTATAGAAAAGGTATATGAGAAATTGCATGTCATATTTACGTGACATAAAAAGCCTTAGAGACGAAGGAAGGTCGGTTATCTATGAAGCTGAAACATATTTTCATACGAGAATCGGCTAACTCACTTCCATGCGCTACAAGCCACAAAGGCATCACCCCAGAATTTTATTTTCCTGTAAATTAAAACATTTGTGAAAGAAAAGTAGTAAAACGGTAAAAAAGATCTGTTGTTTGTCAGTCCCTAAGGTGAGGAAGTGCTCTTATATCTTAAGGTATGTGTTTTAGTAAAGACGAGGCTGTGAAATATGGCCTTGCTGCATTGTCTTCCATCTTCTAGCTCTAGCAGAAGGTGTAAGTGACGCTTGTTCATAGACTCTCTCCAGTGCGCGAAGAAAGTAGGTCACCGGCACAGAACTATCATCGCTACTGTAAGAAAAGCCACTGAAATGAAGAGTTCCGTGTCTGAAATTCCATTTAATTGGTGTTTGGTCTTTTCACCATAGATTTCATCCAATAAAATTAGAGAATAATTTAATAGGTAAATTATTATCAATTTATGGAAAGTATCACAATTTTGCATAAGAATACTTTTGTGCCATATTATGTCAAACTATGTTTTAAACAGCCCAACCTCTAAAATGATCTACATTTCATTAATCACTGAGATACAAGCCGCCACTGAATTGCAATTCTTCTTTACTGCAGACAGGCAACGACTTTATTATAAACGTTGATTTATGAGAGCAAAGGTTTCACATGCACTGCCCATGGTGAAATATCAAAGCGGTGGGTGTATTTATGGAAACACAACTCTAATGGTAACCTCGGTGACCTTTCTCTGTTACATCTTCTAGCGGTACCCATATCTCATAACGGTAATGAGGGACTTGATGCTCGGCCAGAAATTCTTCCCCTGCATGTGAACGAGCACCAATCATCCATATCTTGCGACCCTTTCACCCGCAGCATTAATGCCAAGACCGGTTGACCTTTTATATCTAGGCTTCTGTGCACAAAGCCGCAAAGGATTAGAGCTGTGCCAATAGAACATCAACAAGCCAGGAGTGCATCTTGATGACAATATGGGGCAACTACAGGTCGAGATTAATTATGTTACTTCGGTCCCTCTTCATTTTGCATTCCAATTTATCTACTCAACTTTGTAATTGTCAGCTTAGCAGCAGTGCATTGTTGTGAACAAAGCAACTTCTAGTGCATAATTTATGTTTTCTTTATGAAGATTAGTGAAAAATTGTAGCAATGTCTGCAGAATCATAATCTAAAGAGACTTAAGTTATGAGAAACACAGAAATGGGGAAATGTCATAAATCATAATTGTTTATACCCAAAACCAAGGAAGGCTTGGCTCATACAAGAACCGAGGGACAAGCATTTCAATTAAACTGGTGCTAAGGTTTGCTGTGTTTTATCATGACCTCATTCCTATATCATGGTTTCCACATAATTTTATTCACTCTATCACTCTGTTCAGTATATATCTATTTTCAGTGGCTTGTTCACTGTGTTTTTGGCTTAGTAGATGTACAATTGTTAGATTGATGTGCACTTAATCGATTAATTTCAAGTATTTCTTCTGCATTTAATGAATGAAAAGGGCTTCTCAATAAATAATCCACTATATTCATTTTAAAGCTACACTATTTTGTCCCCAAAACAATAAAAATTTCAACAACAATCACACAAATGCCAAACTTCATGTAATGGGCCGCAGCTAGGTGGCCCCAAGCAATCTAGGAAGAGAGAGTAGGGGAGCAAGGAAGGTAAGCACCTGACTTGCAAAGTGTGTAGAGAGAAGAGGAGTGATCGCGGGCCCCTGTAATTTGGCACAGGGTTCTGCTTGGCGAAGGAGACTTGTGTACAACAGGAGGTATTGCAATTTTCGGTATCCATTGAGAATTATGGTATAATAAATTATTGTTTTCAGTTATTATTAGAACTGAATAAAATATAGAATTATTTTTTCTTCAAATTAAAAAAAAAACGTATGTAAATTGCATGCTCTGGCCCTTAATGACCGTCCACCCCTCTCAGCCGGTACCTCACAAAAGTAGAAGTAGTTGGAGATGAAATGCCTACAGAGGCTAATCATGTATGGGCAGAAGACAGAGATACAGGTGTGCTGATGATATTGACGATATTAGTAGCCTTGGAAAAATCACCTGTCACGAATCAACATCACTTCAGATATGCAGAATTCAGGTGGTAAAGGAATTAGTTTGCGAGAACAAATAAAATAAGTGGATGACTATGTAATCGAATGGTCAGCGTTCTGGTTTCAAAATTCAGAAGACCGAAATTTTGGGAAATTACTGTAGTTTAAAACTATGATGGAACTGAATGCATTTCATGATTAAATGTATCAAGATTAAAATTTCATTATAAATATGAAGACAATAGCGATATTCAAACGTTTAAGAATTAAAACTATATACTGACTTAAACATTTTATATGTAACCTTAACCAGACAATCGAAAGAAAAATATAGTGTCAACAGAATTTTGAATTTCGAAACTTAGTATTTATACATGCAAGCATGACAATCAGTGGGCTACTGTTGAACCTTACAGTGTAAGTGCAGAATTATGTACAAAGTCAACATGAGAAGTGGTGCTACTGCTGCAGCTAGAACAACGTTTGGCTATTAGGCTGGTATCCAATGAATTCACAAGTCAGCACTTACTGAGGTGTCCGCACAAGACTCACCGAATACTTGTCGATATGTAGCGTTTGCTAGGTCAGCAACTAAATACATAGGACCACCTATATTGACACGAGGTACAAACAGAAACAAGCAGCTGCATTTAAAAATGCCAAGTAAGTGAAATACTACCGTCTAAAATATTACATATACTTTATGGGTGGTCTACATTTGACAAGTGGGGCCACTCTGTTGAAAACATAAATACTTCTTTGCTTGGTACAAACTGTATACAGATTTTTTTTCTTCTTCTTCTTTCTTCTTCTTCTTCTTCTTCTTCTTCTTCTTCTTCTTCTTCTTCTTCTTCTTCATCTTCTTCTTTTGAATGTGACGAATTTCAACCTAACCGAAAAAATGCCATTCACTTCATTCATGTGAAAAAAATTTGTCATGATTAAACGTTTATGAAATATTACTGGAAGCTTATAAAAATTGAAATTAGTGTTCTTTCGTCATGTTCTCGGCTTTACCTCACACTTCCGATATCGACGAATCTTATCATAAGTAATGTCACGTGTGGTTTTTAAATTACCGATAAGTTCACAAGCGAGGGAATTTATCCAGTGAAGATCAAAACCACTAGTTGCATTTGTAGACTATTTCACGAAATAAAAAAGGCATTAAAAGCAATAAAACAAGATATTTGTTTCCCTAAATCACATAGGCCTACATTAGCAAATGAATGAAACAACCTCACAAGTTACAGCATATAAACCTTTCAGCCATACTGACATTTGAAAGTCGCGCTAATAGTCGACGATCGGTGAGATGTACTATCTTTTGCCTGTTCGTAAATATGCAGAATGTGTGTTATCGTGTCTGAGGGTGCGATATACGATTTCTGAATCTGATTGGTCGACTTTAATACAGAATGATGTCATATGAGAGAAATAATCAAGGAAATAAAAACTTTTGTTACTCACATGGCCTGCAGGACTTGACAGCAGGTGATTGTAGGGGGTAGGTTTTGTCACACTCACTCCGCCTCCAATAGTCGACGGATGGTTCGTCTGCAACAAAGAAAATATATTAATAACAGTAGCTAATGATATCCATAACTTAATGTAGACTTTGTGTGTTTATTACTGCTCTGATAGCAGTAACTAAATTTTACGTATGTTATTAACTATTCCAGAGCTATGCAGAAGTCTCCGTGTTCACCTTCTAACATCCTTAATATTAGACTCAGGCTGCTGTTATTACTTTGAAAGTGAATATAGATGCAAATGTGTATTAGGTGACTTAAAAAAGTAAACTCCTATTGCACTCCATTAGAGTAATGCAATCTTATTATATTCTGTTAGGTTAATGTGAAACAAACACGCCGTAGTAGTTTCATTTTTGGTACTCCTGGTTCCCGCCTATGAGAACCAGGCAAGTTCAGACATGTTCATTATCGCCTGCCGCTGCAATGGAGGTAAAACACGAGGAACAATATGTGACTTTCAAATTCTGCTTTCGTCTCAACAAATCTTCAGTTGAGGCCTATACAATGTTACAGGAGGCGTATGGAGAGTCTCTTCTTCCATACACTACAGATCGAAGATGGTTTAAAATTTTTAAAGAGGAGAGACAATCAATTTTAAAGGAAGGTGGACCGGGTGCTCCAGTTACTGCTCTTACAGAAGAAACCATCAATACTGCTGCTGCCATTGTGAGAGAGGATCGATGAATTATCTTTAGATCAATTTCTGAAATACTGAACATTTCATTCGGTGCCACCCACTCGTTGGTGACAGAACATTACACACGAGACGTGTTTGTGCGCGTTGGGTTCCAAGACTGTTGATTCCCGAACAAAAGGACATTCGCATGCAGGTCTGCATGCAGTTAAAGTTGATGTTAGAGGAAGATCCGGAGTATCTTTCAAACGTAATCACTGCTGATGAAACTAGGCTACATCATTTTGATCCTGAGAGCAAACAGCAAAGCTCAGTGTGGAAATCTCCTTCATCACCAACCCAACAAAAGCAAAAGTGGTTGCTTCTGCTGGGAAAGTTATGGTCATCTCATTCTTTGAGATTCATGGAATGGTTTATCAGTATGTTGTACCTGCACACACATCAGAAACTGGACAATACTACAGGGATGTCCTGAAAACATTGCAAGTCCACAGCAGACGCAAAAGACTACTTTTCCGTGAAGCAGGCTGGATGCTGCACCATGATAATGCGCGGCCGCATATTGCCAATGTTGTTGCTGAATATCTTGCAAAAATCAACGTGAAGTACATACCTCACCCTCCCTATAGTCCGGATTTATCCCCATGTGACTTTCTTCTATTCCCTAGCATGAAGAAACATCTTCGTGGGAGGCATTATCCATCATCAGAAGCAGTGGTGAAGGCTGCGGAGGCAATTTTGAAGGATGCCTCAAAAATGGTTTCCAGCATGTCTTTGAAGACTGGCAGAAACTTTGGGACAAGTGCATCGCATTCAGGTGAGACTAATTATGAGGATGAGTAAAGGTACGTTGTAAAAAAATATGATCATTCTTTATTGAACAGCCCTCATTGTGATACATGGCAGCTGGAGTCCTGAGCTTAATGAATTGCCTTGCGAATTTAACCCAAAAGCTCAAACCTACTTGATAGCTTCAGCAATCTTCTCATCAATGTTGACAACAAACTGTTAATCTATTAGCTGCTTAAGTAGGCAATAATGACTTCTCAAAATTGGACGTGGCCAAGCCCTCCTATAGTCCGCTCGACAACTCTTTGGTTCAACTTCCCACCCAGTGCGAAATAATTGGCTAATGAGCATGATTACCGACTGCCAGAGACGCATGTTAAAATATTACCGGTTAACGTTGCTGCACCTTATTTGCAAATATAATGGTGGTAAAAGTTGAAGTCGTTACTTTATGCTCAAATTAACATCTGCTATGCATTTGAAACTTAATGTTTTATTAATCATGTACAGTGTATTTTCATCCTTATAGTCTAACCCGGACACTTAAGGGCTAATTAGTATCACATCAACGTCACTTCATATTTGAACTTAAATTTCGCAAAACGCTCTACGGAATAGGCCTGCTGAATGCAAGAGGGACTTCAAAAAAATTCAGAAACTGAAGCAAAGATTGCAATTGGTACATCATCACCCTAATTACCCCAGATAGTCATTTGAAATGAATGTAATGTGATACCTTTCGCAGTAGGGCTAATGGAGGGGACACGAGGTTTAAATCATCCATTTGTTTTACTCTTCTCTTACTTATTCTCTTAGCACTGTGTCGCTGTAAAGTCTGGCTAACCGCAACACAGGGAGACAATGGGAGGAAGGTAGAACTTTTTTTTTGGATTAATGAACGAATGATTTATTGTGCATAGTCCAAAATTTTAAAATTCACAACTTCAGGCTACATTGATTTGTCTTTACCTTGTTGCTACCTTGGCTTACATGACACCCTGGTCTTCTGATCTGTCAGGTAGCTCTTAACCTCCATGCATCCTTGTTACTTACTTAGCCTCTTTCTTCATCCTCCCCATCTTCCTTTCTTATATTCTCTACATTTCTTGCCCATTTTATTTTGCTTTCTGTAAGAACTCACCAATACTTCTTACCTTCTTTCCTCTTAACATTTTTATAGCTACTATCCTCTTCTCTACTTTCTCCCATTTTTCCTCCCAAACCTTTTTTCGCCATATTGCAATATCCTTGCATTCTGTTACATCGTGTTCTAGGTTTTCTTTTCCAGCACACAATTCACAAATTACCTTTTCCCTACCTCATATCCCTCTTAGAAATACTGTTCTTGTTCTCATCCAAGCTAGCCCTTCTCTCTCTTGCCTACTGCAGTAATCTACGTATGCTTCTCGTCCCCAGTTTCTTTTTATTTGTTTGTAAAGTTGTAAAGATTTCATATATTCTAGACTTATTTCCTTCCTTTCTATATCTTCTATTCGTCTCTCCTCGTCTCAACGGTAGAAGGTAGAATAACACTACGAGTCACAAACAGCCATCCCTGCTTTACTATAGAATTGTCTTATGGATCTTTACAGGAAAAAATGGTAAGAGACGGTATGATTAATAAAGTTAAAATTGTTAATTAAAATACTGTAACCTTCGACCCGGCTTGATTAACAAATTAAGCAGAAATATTATAACTTTGATGTACTCTTTGTCATACAAATAAAGCAAAAAGAAGCACTCATTAACCAAGGTAAACACTTGCAGAAATTAACATTACGTATTTCCTTATAGGTACAACCGGAATATGATAATGCAGTAGGCTTTAAGTGAATGTCAAAACTTTTAAAAGTGCTTGCTGTGATGGCTTTGGAATACCCTTCCATTTGAGTGGGGGACGGAGGGAAGAAGGGAGAGGGAGATACATAAAGAAACCAACAAGAACATTTTCTGACAAAAGTATAAGTACTTCAAAGTGCTAACGAACAACAAGGAATGTGTCTGATATGCTTAACTCCACAAAAGAAATTGTAAAGACAGTCAGACTGAAAAATGCAATACCATACCTTAATGACGACTTACAAAGCTGTACGTACTTTAACTCTCATGCTTCATAGCTTACTGTTAGACCAGCATTAAGTCACTTATGTAAAAGGTAGTTGCCTCATGTATACGTGGTTACTGCTAGTGCGAGTTAGTCGGAGAATGTAATAGCGTACTGGCATGTTACATGATAGGTCAGTGGTTAGAGCAAGTGTACTAAAACCGGGAGATCCATGGTTCAAATCCCCTATCTATGGCATCTAGCTTTCCAAAACCATGTACACACGGCTGGTGTGAAAGAACAGTTAATTTCCACAAAAGAGATTATCTAATTTAAGTTGGTACTTTAAAGAGATCCACATTTTTAAACAGTAAGATTTTGTCTGTATCATCTGTAACCAGATAAGACTAAATTCATCCAAAATGAACAGAATTTTAGAAGATATTTCCAGAAAATGTGAGGTATGAATTTTTTTATCATTAAAATATTTTAAACACGTGGTTCTTTAATATATATGGTTAAAGCCATTTTTTGTTGTTGAGAAAATAACATTTAGCAACTGTGATGGGGATAGTGCACTTATCGCCACAATGCGTCACACTAGTAAGATTATGAGAGAGGACAGTGCATAAGATGTCTAAAAACAAATTTCATTCTCGAAGCCAGTTTTGCAGCTCTTATAAACTAAGTTGCAGTTCTTATTATGGTAGTAATCTCCACGCTTTTGTTGGATCTTAAATAGTACATAGGCATTTGGAACAAAACCCTGTTCTTCTCCAGCAGGCATGACAAACAACTGTCGGCCTTTCAATATCGCTGCAGAGTCCCTGTAACGTATTTCACTCCAGGCATATGGTCCAGTATGTGCTGTATTTATGTAAGTTTCATCCATATAAACTATATAAACTTCACTTCGATATCTCCGAATATTTCGTAAATACTTAAGCCTTTTTGCACGTATGGTGCGATGTTCGATTAAAATTTGTCTGTCACGCTTAGTGTTTTTTCTTCTTCAAATAATCCTAGCTTCAAAAGAACTCTTCTTAATGTTCAGACACTGTCTTGGAAGTCAGTAGAATTTTTAGCCTCATAAGCACTTTCTTCAAAGTTGGTCTTTGTTTTTCTGTGCTTTAAAAATTATTCATAGTTCGCCTAACTATTTCTGAATTAAAACATCCAAATTAGATTTTGTGCATGTTCTTAATCTTTGTTTACTGGGCATAGAGAAGGACGTTGTTGCACTAGCACCAATGGCTTTTCTTTACTTAATAACTCTCCTAATCTGCTTTTAGACACAACTGTTGCCTCACATACCCTTCCCCAGATTTTAATAGCTGACCCCAGGCCATTGTTCCTTTTTTATAAATCTATAGATATTGGTTATTACTTCTCGTGTTCTTAAATGTAGCACTTTATTTCCTAATGTGCTACTAGGAGGCGTCATTTATAAATGCTCTCTTGGAACCAGGAGACAAGCACATTTTGAAACAAGCTGTAGTGTTACCGAGTAGGTCTGCACGTGTTTAGTTGCTCGCAACTGGTACGAAACTGACCTGCCCTCCCCTCCCCACCAGTTGCAACCGTTCTGAGGTGGACTCGTCCAGATACCACTGCGCATCGCTCTGCACTTTTCAAGATAAAAAAATTACATCTGTAAGTGATACATGCAAGTAAATCGATTAGTTACAGTCCAAATCCTATGGGAGCCAAGGAAGACGTGAAGTCATAAATAATCAATTTTTAAGTAGCCAAAATAAAGTTGATTCCATTTAATTTTGAAAATGTACTTAAAGCTAAGATTTTTGAAATGTTTACAGTATAACTACAACAGTCATAACCATTAATGGAAAACTGCCTTTGACTCACAGCAGTGGAAGGCGGCATTGGCATCCAGTAATCATAGAGAACTGACATTAAACGAATTAGGTAGGAAATACAGAAAGAAAAAGACTTAATATTATGAATCACATAGATATCCAATCCCAGAGACGAATATGGTTAGCTGCTCAGCAGAGTGTACCGTTTGCCTTGAAATTTTGTGGTAACCAACAATTTTAAACGTTGCGGTTGTAAAAAGCCATCATTTCCTTCACCCATATACAATTACCAGGGACGATCCCAAATAGGTTAACGCTTCTTACGCAACAAATGTCTGAGTGAAACACAAAGCGGCATCTAATCACCGACATCAAAGATAGTGCAACACCCGTCGCGTGCAGCCCTTATAAGGTATCATGGCAACCTGTTAAAGGGAACCACTGAGCAACGAGCCGTATCAATCTATGATTTACTATCTCCAGATATTCTTGTGGCATTGTTCATCTACTGAACGTCGAGAAAAAAGAAAATCTGTTCGCTTAACATGCAACTTCTGAACTCGATATCACAGTGAGCTTTTGTCAAATATGTATAGAGAACAGGTACACTCATGTTATTCTTATAGGAGTTTGTGGACAAATAAGAAATGGTTTTGAAATTAGGGAAAATCTTCTCTTTTCCTCTTGAATGATATATTTTTGGTTAATAACTCCATATACTAAATTTAACGTCGGTAATAAACATTGTAATCTGCCAGACAGAGATTAGTAGAGAAACTTTTCATGAAGACAACGAACCACACTACCAGTTTGGGGAAGTCACTCATTCAATCTAGGACACCTAATATATGGTTGGTTAAATTAAAATAACTTATTAATTTCTATCATTTGGTTCCTAACTATTTCACAAATATCACTATAAAATTCCCTGTTGTTTTCTTCAAATTAATAATAATTGTCCTAGGGTTCAAAAGAACGCGTTAACAGACCTTTATATTGCATCTATTTGTTTGATCTGAGCATCGCAAAATTACGAGGGTGGGTCAAAAAGTAATGCCTACCATTTCATTCTCTTTTAATTGCCAAGAAAATTGAATCCAATTTACATAGCTTGAAAACTACAACATTGACGATTAATTTGTCACTATTCAATATAATCTCCGTCCTTTTCCACAGTTTTGATCCACCTTTTAACTAGGGCATGTATTCCAGTGTGATAAAACACGCGGTCTTGCTTCCTAAGCCATTGACGCATGGACGTTTTCACAGTCTCCTTATCTTCAAAATGAATCCCACGATGAGCTTCCTTTAGTGTCCCGAACAGATGAAAGTCTGATGGTGCCAGGTCAGGGTGTATGGGGGGGGGGGGGAGGTAAGACTTTCCATCCCAATTTCTCAATTTCTGCAGTGGTGTAACGGCTGGTGTGTGGTCTTGCATTCTCATGCAAATCAAGAACATCCGCAATAGTTTTTGTTGGGCGAACTCGGCGAAGACGTGCTTTCAGCTTTTTGAGAGTTCTGACGTATTGGACAGAATTTACTGTGCATTCCTGCTCCAAAAAATCAATCATAAGCACAACCCTCTGCATCCCAAAACACTGTCGCCACAACTTTTCCTGCTGACCGCTCCGTTTTGAATTTTTTTTTCTTCGGTGACGTTGTGTGATGCCATTCCATTGACTGTCTCTTTGATTCAGGTTCCAAAAACTGAACCCACGTTTCGTCTCCAGTAACAATTTTTGCCAGAAACTTCTCTCCCTCCAAATTGAAGCGCTGCAAGTGTTCGGAGGCTATTCTTTTCCTTGTTTTCTTGTTTTGGACGGTTAACATTCTTGGTACCCAACGTGAACAAACTTTTGAGTAACCCAGTGGTTGAATAATTGTCATCACACTGCCTTTACTGAGGGAGGTAATGCGACACAATTCACCTGTTGTTACCCGGCGATCACCACGAATGATGTCATCGACTCGCTGAATGTTGCATGGAGTCACTGCACTCACCGGCCTGCCGCTTCGCTTTTCATCTGCCAATGGTGTTTGGCCTTCAGCTTCGTTACAGCGACGAACCCATCGTCTAACAATGCTGACATCCACCGTTGCATCAACATACACATTTTTAACCTTTTGTGAAAGCGAATTGGCGTTTCACCTTCCGCAGTCAAAAATTAAATCACAGAACGCTGTCTAATACGAATGTCGATGTCAGCCATTTTGCAAGAGGATGCAGTGCTGCCACCTGTTGACTAAGGAAGTTACTACTACAGGGGAGTGGAGAAGAAGGTTTAAGAAATTGCGCCAAATTCAAAGTTTTCACATAACTTACTTATTTAAAGGAAAGAAATGGGAGGCATTACTTTTTGACCCACCCTCGTACTTAACAAATGTAGCTTTAACCAGCTTAAATAATGAACATTCAAACCAACAGCAGCGGTAATTTTATAAAATGGTGCTGTTAAGTAAAACCTTATTAGACACAAATCGTGCATTTTGACGGAGGTAGAAAGCTATAGATAACTTTTGTACATCGCTTAGCTCAGTTATATGAAGCTCAAGTCAGAATCAAATATATAAATTTGGTATATTACTATTAATTTCAAATAGGTGGTAATTTAATGAACTTTATTGGAGCCATTTATGAACAAATAAAAATGACAAAAGATATTTCGATGCAGAAACTTGACTAGAGTGAGAGAATTTTTTCTGAAAATCTTCCTTCCTAAATGCCATCTAACTCAAGTTTTAAAAGTGGAATTTATTAATTTGGTATGGATCATATACAGACAAACTGTCTTTATTTTTCTCAAAGGCATATAAACAGTATATGTTTTCATAGAAATGTTTTATTTACTACAGGAGATGTCGAAAATATGATTCTATAGAAATCTCATCTCGAATTAGTGGTACAAACGCAGTAATTCTCTGTCTTAACCATAGAGCAACTGAGAATTGAGCTAGTGCACATCAGAATAAAATTATTTACTTATACGTAAATTATAAATGTCAGTTAATATGTTATAGAATCTAAATTTCCTAGCCTAAATTGTTGATTATAATTTTATGGGTGATCAACAGAGCATTTCCTCGTAAGATTCCAGGCGTTGTTCAAAATACATTTCATCATTATTAAGTTGGCACACCTGGATATTGTTCAAAATTGTAAAATTCGTTTCCAGTGTGTGCGTACACATAGCCTGCTTATTAACCATGCTCCAAAGTCATGCTTTTTACGCGAAGGTAACAGCAGTGATTTCCCTGTCAGCTACATGAAATGTGTGTCGTGTTTAACGCCCGCTTTTACTACATACGGCACCGCACGCGATGACGCTGATGATACATGAGATGAAGATGGAGCACCGGTGGAATGAGATGGCGGGGGAAACCGGAGATCCCGGAGAAAACCCGCCCCAGCGCCGTGTTGTCCACAACAAATCTCACTTTGCGGTCGCCTCGGATCGAACCCGGTCCGCCTTGATGACAGCCATGCGGTCTAACTACTGAGCCACGGCGCGGCCTGTCAGCTACATGGATATGTACACGAGCAAGATTAATGAATTCGCACAGGTTCTTAAATATTCATCTGAAATGTCGTAAACAACAAAATCTTCCATAAATATTATGAATATAAAATTCCGTTATGCAATCTTGTAAAACTTCAGTAAGAAGCCCCACCGAGAATGGTGGCACACGTAGTACTCGTAGAGTTGGTGGCATCCAGTGGGAGGACGTGAAGTGTGTTGCCCGTTCACTCTTTATTTGTTATTCAATTATTTCATCCAATCTGATTGTTTTTCTCTCTTTGTTTCTTTGTTATTCATTGATTTCATAGTTCCTTTCCCTTACAGATAGGATATTCAATACCACAACCAAAAGTTGCATCTGTAAAACAAAACAAATAAACAAGCAGATAAACATCTGTTTAGCTTGTCAAAAACTACGTGTACACTCAAAGAACTGCCAGCAATTCCACGTTCCAAAAGTCCATAGTCACAAAACAGAAGGCACAAAAAGCCAACTATTATGAGTTCCAAATGGGAAATATTCTGGAGTCCAGCTGATCAGATGCCGTATCACTCTGAGCGTTGCAAGTTTGTTACCCCACTCCTTTTATATTTCCCTTTCTCTCGCACACTCATACAACATGCAGGTCTCCTTGGCGCAGACGTAAGGGTAAGCATATTATATTTTACAAAGTTTTACAATGATGCGGTTGCCAAAATCAAAATTGGAAAAAGAATTTTCGTAAATTATGTATATTTTAAAATACTATAACTATAATTATTGTTTATAAATTACCTGCTTTTCTAATCCAAATGCGCGACACACTTGTTTTACCTACACCACCACTTCGCAGTAAGCCGTTGAGCATTTTTGAAATCATGCTGAGTTCTATATTCCTCATTGTCCAATTTGTGAAGAACGTGTACACCTTAAAAAATACTTCGAGCCTGACTTGGCAATAATTGTCTTTTTGAGTCGCCACTAAATTCAACGCAAGAAGCCATTGCACTATTTAACTCTTACTCTACTGTTGTGTAAAGAACAACTGAATGATATTCATCTGAACTCTCCAGAGTAAATAAGCACTTCTTATCCAGCATTCATTCATAAACATAAGCATACAGCATTCCACAGGCTAACAGGAAATGAAGTGTTTGCTCTTTCTCGAATTTAACACCTTGACTTATTCACAGTAATTGTTTTATCGGTCATGTCCGTAGTTTAAATTTCAGTTCTGAGTAATGAAAAATATATGTACATACGTACACAACAATCACTTTGAACTCTCTAGAGTAAATAGAGATTATGAACCATTCATATACAAAGATATAATGTGACCAGAAACGTTCTGCGAAGGCAGCACGAAATTTGTTTCCTCTCGCTCGAATTGGATTATTCAAGTAATTCTTTTATCACGTCAAGTCAAAAATTTACGTTTCAGTTCTGAGTAACTACAAATATACGTACACGCATACATGCCAACCAATAATGATACTCATACAGTGCTTACGTCGCGATTTATTGTTATAATACAGGTAATAGTGGTTTATTTATTTGTATTAGAAAAACTATTTGAGCTAAAAATATGGGGTTTTCATAGCTATGCTACCTTCCACGTGGATCAGTTTTGGCAAAATTGGCGCTCAAGGACAAACACCTTCCCATTTGAAACACATAATAGTAACCACGTGATACCGAAATTAAGGTTTGCCATAAGTAAAGAATCATGATGGATGTCAAAGGAATGTTGGTTCTTTGTTAGAACACGTGCAAGGCCAGTTAAGTCGAATAGCATTTTGGGGAAAAGTTGTTATGACAAAAGCAATGCAAGAAACAGTGTCCTTAGCAGATTTCTAAAGGAGCTTACTTGACTTGTTGAATAGGGTATTCTTTGGATCATTCATAATGGCGACAAAACAGCCACAAAGGGATCTTTGGTTGAAAAGGAAGTTTTCAGAAAGTGAAAGTGATACACCCACGCGCATCTGTGGTCATTCAAAGAGTGTTCGGCGTGGAGCCGATTAGAGCAGTTCGTGGCCAGGAAGCCATTAGAAGAGTCTTCGGCGTGGAGCCGATTAGAGCAGTCTGAGGCGTGAGGGCGATTAGGGCAGTCCTCTTGTTCTGTCTTGGATATTTGTAGGTTCATATATACGTGAGGAACGAATAAAGTTTATGGAGTAATAAACATTCTGCCGTCAGTAACTCTAAACAGGGATATTGGTAACCCTTGGTCGGTAACATCAATTTCGATGTTCTAAAAGAAAGAAGCAGTGAATAAATAAGTTTGAAACGGGCATTCAAGTGTCATTAAAATATCCTTCTCACACACATCCACGCATACCCTGTGAGAAACCTCATTGTTTAACCTGAGCTAAACAAAAGTGCTTCAAACTGTATTGTCAAGTGGAACATTGTTCGCCACATATATTGTTGCTTCAAATTGGCGTCCCAACGTGGAATTGTGTGCCATCCATAAACATTATTGCTTCACACGTTATTAGCAAGTAACTCAACTAGGTAGTAGAAAAAGGTAATTTGCTCAACAACCTGCAGGAGAACTGATTCGGGTGAACCATAAGTAACCAAAGAAATTAAAAGCAATGTTAAGTAATAACAAAGAAGCCCTTTTGCTGAGAGTAATTTAGGATTTCTTTTTGTCTTTTTTGTAATTTTACGTCCTCCAACGTTAACTCACATCGGACAATGAACGAAATGATGCTCAAATGAGTCCGGGGTCTATGGAGCTTAGAGCTACCCGACATTCATCTTTAAGGGTAAGGGAAAACCTCGGAAAAAACTTTATCCAGGTAACTCACCCTGACCGAGATTCGAACTCGGGACCTCTTGAACGTGAGGCAGACACGCTACCATCTAAGCTACCGAGGCGGGCTATTTTAGGAATGCTGTATATGAATGTTTGTACAACTGATGTATTAATTTCTGAGTTAAAAGGAAACACACACTTAAAAAGAATATTTAAACAAAGCAGTTTTGGTTTTCTATTTATCCATGAAACAAGTAAACGAAATGTATTTGTGCAAAATTGGGAATTAAGACAAACGTTTCTGTTACAATATTCTTACGTGTACAGATTAAACAAAGCTCCGGCATTATTAAACGCCTCCAAAACCCAAATATGAACTGATGCTCTTATACAGGAATAAGTCAAGGTTTGACGTTGCTTCTGGGCAAAATCAGGATTTATCGCAAGACTCACATGACGTGTTCCTCTAAATCGAGCAAGGATTTACACAAGCCATAAACGGAAAACTGTAATTACGGACAGAGTTTCAACAAAATTAATTATGCCGCTAAGGACCGAGAATTAATTATATGCAATTAATTACAAAGTGAGACATCGCGTGCGAAGGAAGCTGTGGTTGCTCTTCATGCTTTTTGTTGCAAGTAAAACATGTAATGATGCCGTAAAAAGGGATGGCATGCCCGAGGCAAGGCGAAGAACCACACACTGTCTTCATTGTAGACGACCAATAATACGCTAGCGGGAGATATGTGCAACAAATTTTATAATTAGAAGGTATTTAGGGGGATGCAGAGTGGTAAAATAAGATGAAAGGAAAGTGGTGTGCTATCAGTTGAGATTATTCTTATATGATTATGTGTTAACTTGGTCTTAGAGAGTGGCAACTTTGGAAGTGGCTTACATAACAGGTAGAACAAGAAGTATACAATAATTTATAACTCAATAAGCAGGATGTATGATTTCATCAATATAATTATCTAAATCATTTTCTTAAATTCTGTTAAAAAGTATAATTATTTCTTTATTGATACATTATTAAAATTCTAAATTGTTAACTTTGATGCTGATACTGAAACCAAAAAGTAGAATACAGTGTAAGGAAACAAGCAGCCCAATTAACCCCGTGCGAACCCTAGAAACATGTTTCCCGTTCATCCAATATTTAGGGTTCTGGTTCAGGTTGTCCTCTACGTTTCCACGATTTAATATTTCGTTTCTCCTTTATGGGGCGTGTGGGTAATTCTTTACAGCAGTTCTAAATCTCATTCTAAACTCCATTCTCGAACACTATTTTCTACCTATCCATAACTTTTTTCTCCATGTCTTCTACTATCTTCTACCCAGTCTCTTTATTCCTTTTGTATTTCCTTAAATGACATCTTGCAGAAGTCATCTTCTTTTCATAGTGTGTACTAGCCAGTTTGCTTTTATCTTCTGAGCAGCATGCGTCCACTCTTCTTCCAATTTCTGCATTCGTAATACGAGGTTAGGTCAAAAAGTAATGCCTCCTATTTTTTCCCCGTTAAATAAGTAAGTTATGTGAAAACTTTAAATTTGGTGCAATTCCTCAAACCTTCTTCTCCAATCCCCTGCAGTAGTAACTTCCTAAGTCAACAGGTGGCAGCACTGCATACACTTGCAAAATGGCTGACATCGACATTCGTACTAGACAGCGTTCTGTGATTGAATTTTTTGACTGCGGAAGGTGAAACGCCAATTCGCATTCACGAAAGACTAAAAAATGTGTATGGTGATGCAACGGAGGATGTCAGCATTGTTAGACGATGGGTTCGTCGCTGTAACGAAGCTAAAGGGCAAACACCATTGACAGATGAAAAGCGAAGCGGCAGGCCGTTGACTGCAGTAACTCCGTGCAACATTCAGCGAGTCGATGATATCATTCGTGGTGATCGCCGGGTAACAACAGGTGAATTGTGTCGCATTACCTCCCTCAGTAAAGGCAATGTGATGACGATTATTCAACAACTGGGTTACTCAAGTTAGGTACCAAGAATGTTAACCGCCCAAAACAAAGAAAAAAGGAAAACAATAGCCTCCGAACACTTGCAGCGCTTCAATTTGGAGGGAGAGGAGTTTCTGGAAAAAAATTGTTACTGGAGACGAAACGTGGGTTCATTTCTGAACCTGAATCAAAGAGGCGTCAATGGAATGGCATCACACCACGTCACCGAAGGGGGGGGGGGGGGAATCAAAACTCAGCTATCGGTAGGGAAAGTTATGGCGACAGTGTCTTAGCATGCAGAAGGTGTGCTTCTGATTTATTTTTGGAGCAGATGTGCACAATAAATTCTGTCCCATACGTCAGAACTCTCAAAAAGCTGAAAGCACGTCTTCGCCGATTTCGCCCAACAAAAACTATGGCGGATGTTCTTGTTTTGCATGAGAATGCAAGACCACACACCAGCCATTACATCACTGCAGGAATTGAGAAATTGGAATGACAAGTCTTACCTCACCCCCCATACAGCCCTGACCTGGCACCATCAGACTTCCATCTGTTCGGACCACTAAAGGAAGCTCATCGTGGGATTCATTTTGAAGATGAGGAGGCTGTGAAAACGTCCGTACGTCAATGGCTTAGGAAGCAAGACCGTGTGTTTTACCACACTGGAATACATGCCCTAGTTAAAAGGTGGACCAAAACTGTGGAAAAGGACGGAGATTATATTGAGTAGTAACAAATTAATCGTCAATGTTGTAGTTTTCAACTATGTAAATTGGATTCAATTTTCTTGGCAATTAAAAGAGAAAAAAAATATGAGGCATTACTTTTTTACCCACACTCGTACTTTCCATCTACCAAATTTTCTCGATTCCCCGCTAATATCACGTAATGGGTCAGGAAGTTCGGCCACGAGATTGGAATTCATAACTTTTCGAATGCGAGCCTGAAGCATACCACTCGGTTCGTTTTTGACATGACTACTACATTATGTGAATATTTTATATTTTTGGGCAGAAAATCCTTAAAACTGGGTTGTTGGGCAAGATGTTATGATTACATGATTACCTCTGATTTTCTGAAATATATCAGTAATATTTCAGACACCATTTGGACAAAGACACTTGTTGGGAGTAGCGAAAATATTAGAATACCCTTACAAAACTCGAAATATTCCGTTATGAATAGTAAGTACAGGGGTATTGTATTCCACCCAAAATAACTACATTCAGATGACATCGTAAATATATATTTTGAGACTCCTTGAACCTAAAGAAAATATAAGCTTCTCTTTATCCATTATGCTCTTGCAGTAAGTAATAAAAGTATTGTATTCCACCCAAAAATCGATAACTATATTTCAGAGGAAATATAGTTTTGAGATCCCTTGAATCCTAAGAAAGTATTTTTCAGAATGAAGGATCTTAAATGTATGTCTGCAAAGCATAACTCAAAGAAAAACGAAATAGTTAAATACCAAACTTGGTATTTGAGTTGGGCATCTTTCAAGGATGCGACTTGAAGTCTTTTAGGGAAATTTCCTCACCCTCGATTATCCTTTACATGGAGAAGTTTTAGAAATGTTGATATTATCAAAAGTAGCTCTAGTAATTTCTGATTAAAATTTCATAATTTTAAGATCTTATCACATCAAATGAAATGCATATCAAACTTTCTGGGAACCTTCTCAAAAGTTCTGTCTACTCTGGATGACTTTTGCATGATTAGTAAACCACATAGTTAGGAAAACCTTATTACACAAGAAAATGTATATTTTATTGCAAACATACAGTTAGCATATATTAAATACACTTTTTGTGAATTGAACCATTTATAAAATATTGTTGTTACGTATTTGAATTTTCCAATACTAACTTTTATTCAAATAGGAAATAATTTGCTTTTTAGATTAGATTAGATTGATTTGCGTTCAGTAGGTTCACTTGTAGCCAGAAAAGGCTGTGAACATTGAACATGTTCAGAGGTATAAAGTTTAATAACATATATATGTATAAAAGTTAACACAAGACACATATTATAGTATACAGGCAATATGAACAACAATATGGAAAACAAAGCAGGGATAATTATATATGATACAAAATCAAACACTTTTTAAGTCAGCTTTCCCTTGGCTTATGCCAGTACGTCGCAACCTTTTGGCAATGGATATCATTCTTGTTATTTATTAAATACATATACATTAAAATAAACTTTCAATATGCATCAAAGTTTTATTGGTAATGATTTGTCATTGGAACAGTTAGATACTACTTACAGAGCTACAGAAGCATTATCAGGATAATTTGTCATTCAGATAATCTTGTACAGAATGAAAAGATTTTGAGCAAAGGTACTCTCTAACAGCATTTTTAAAAGCACTGAAATTATATTTTTTTTCTTTAAGAACATTAGGAAGTGCGCCAAATATTTTGATAGTTTCATAATACACACCTTTCTGGAAGCAAGAAAGTTTAGCACTGGAATAATGGATATTGTGACTTTGTGGGTTCGTGAAATGAAAAGTCCAATTACACAAACTCAACAATGTTCTTTATTTCTACCGACTTACAGTTGGACACTTGCCAATTACACAAAATTACGTAATGCACACAATTACGATTCACCAGTTCATCCGTTACCGTTCCGATGCACGTACACAATTACGTAAATTCTTCCGTTGCACAGTCTTCTCGTTCACTAACACGGCGCTACTTCGCTAGCACATCAAGCACTGACTGACTGACTGACTGACTGACTGACACAATTCACTCACTGCAGCCCTTTTTATAGGGATATCACCGTCTTCTAGAAGTCTCTGGTTTCAGTGAATCCACGGGAAGGTTCCAGATGGCAGTGGAAGGGGGGAAGGAGGTGGCCAGTGACAAGTGACATTTCCCTAATCATCCCCCTCAGTTAGTGACAGAGACTACTCAGCTATCGTTGGTTGCGCTTTCCGCTAATTGGGTGACAATATACTTTCGTCTAGTGTTTATTCTGTAAATTACATTATTTGTTGTAAATAAGGCACGATTGCATTCAAAGATTTTTAGGATCGAGAATATATACATGCCAGGAAGCGTTAATATCTCCAATCTTGTAAAAAGATATTTACAGGAGCATCTGTTGTGGGTGTTAGTAATGTTATTTCTTGACCAGAACGGAAAATGGAATTTCAAGGGAAGCACATAGGAATGGACTGTTAAAAGATTTTACCATGGCTTAAACCATACTGTATTCCCATATTCACCTGGCACTCACAAGAAAATTAGAAGTCTAGGTATTCATTTCAATTAACATAAAGGAATAGACTGTATGAATTGTAGGAATAGAGTGTACAAGAGTAGACAAAGTCATGGCGATACAAACATATTGTTCATTTATTTGATGTAACTCAGTAATACGAAACCATTTATCATGTTAAACGGCATGGACACATCATTGCAGGTAGTATACATTATCACAGATAAAAGATTAAATTGTGAATTTCTTATAAGGAGATATAGCGTAATAATGACACACATCGAATTAGTTTTCATTCTTTCACATTTTGGTAATTTCTTTTTTTTTTTTTTCCAGTTATAGAGAGATTAAAATTCTTTGACCTTATCGGAGGATGTTTATGTTGATTTCCTTGCTTAGGTTGTAGTAGTGTGTAGTGTTTAACGCCCGCTTTTACTACATACGGCACCGCAGGCGATGACACTGATGATACATGAGATGAAGATGGAGCACCGGTGGAATGAGATGGCGTAGGAAACCGGAGATAACCCACCCCAGCGCCGTGTTGTGCATCACGAATCTCACTTTGCGGTCGCCTGGGTTCGCACCCGGACCGCCTTGGTGAGAGCCAAGCGGTTTAACCACTGAGCCACGGCGCGGCCTTTTACGTATGTTGTTCTCGGTGTTTTTAAATAATGATTTCATCTCATTACTTAGAAACCATTATATTACATTCATTTTGGCTTCATATGGCAAACATTTGTTCATGTATGTAGGTTGGCTTCTACTGTGATTTTATAATTTAACCATTCTCACCCACAAATCTTTAATCATAAACACAACTGGTGTTCCTCAGAGGAAAGTCTACCTCTTTTATATCTAACTATATCTGGTGTCTTTTGTGTGTAATTTCCGTCTTCCAACGTTAAGTCATATCGGACGATGAATGGAATGGATGAAATGTTGCTCAAATGAGGCCGAGGTCCATACAGCTTAGAGTTACCCGAGGAAAGTTTAGTTAATTTAGCAAATATTCTTGTCATTTAACATAACCTAAATGGATGAATAAACTCCTGTATTAATAATTTGTTAATTATGAGTGGAGAAAGTAATGTGAGTGAAATTGGTAACATTAAATGAATATTACAGTATAAGAGCGACAATTAGAATGTCTAAACATAGTAAATTATTAGAATTATTACAACAAGCCATTGATAAACGTGCTTCTTCTAAAGAGATATTTTGAAAATGCTCTGACACACGTCCGTTGTGTTAAAAATGTATACATCACTCACATTCGTGAGTTGTACTTCCAAATGAAATGATATTATGAAAATTCCAACAAAATAGCGGTATGAGTACTCGAATAGCATAAAATCATGGAAAAAACTTACAAAATTTAAGAACATATATATTCTTTGGAAGACATCCTTACTCCTGTACAATTATTTATTCCTTCAATATTCCTTTAACATACATTATAGCTATAAGTTTTGTTCGCGTAATTAAAACATAATTAAATCTAAGTTGTATTTAAAGAACATACTTACAATTTATATTGAAGCTTTATAAATAACTACAGAGGTTATGTTGCACAACAAGATATTACAGGTGGAACCATCTATGGAGTGCCAGACGAGGTTACTTAAATGATACTTGCTATTGAGCAGTGAAGTTAACTGAAAGAAGGTTTTCTTTTTGTAATGGTAACTATTTATAATAGTAAGTTAAAATATTATGTTTACACTACTTTCATGTTTGGTTATCTTCATATGCTTTTCTTTATATCATTTTCTAAATAGTTTAACATTCATACAGTATTTCTTAAAGGTTTAAAGTCTACCTCTTTTATATCTAACTATATCTGTTTAATATCTCTCAGATCCTGCCTCTCTATTCACTAATAACATTTATAATCTGTTGTTATACCTGTAATTTGTATTAAATTCAATATTATAGTAACATCAGGCGTTGAGCAAAGAAAGCTGCTCAGAATTCCAGAATATTTCAGTTCGCCATATAAGCGGGTGGAAGCAGTTCGTTTGATTCTGCCATTTGTGGGTGTCCACGCCAGTCTACGAACGGCCCTGAGTTCAATGCGCGAATATGCAGTGACTCTGCAAGTTGTGTAAGTCTGCAGTAAGCGTGGGAGAAGATTTTTACATAGAATTTCCCCAACTCCCTTTCAGATTTCTTCAAGACGTGATGGTGCATGAAGCTGTCGACTTCCAAACACCCAATTGTATTCACCTTCTCTATTTCAGCCGCGAAGGAAAGACTAAACACGCTACATGCAAACCCAACTATGTGTCCATTAACCAAAAAAGTCTTGACAAACAACCACCTTCGGAATCTGAGGTGAAACCATTGATTTAACACACCTTATTCAAATACTTCCATGGTGGTCCAACTTTATGTAATTTGTGTAACAGAACCTTAGCAAATTTTATCGATCGAATTTCTTTGTTGGCGAAATCGTTAGACCGCATCGGCAGTCTTACCAAGCGGCAATAAACTCCATTCCCGGAATTGCAAATGCTTCCGAATTTCTCCGGCAGCATTTAAGACTCTCGCAGAACGTAACTGTAACCCGTTATGTAATGTATTACGAGCTCACTTCATAAACATCTTGTTTCGGAGTGCCAACATTTTGAGAAGTATAGTCACAATTTATTTTTATCAATTAAGCTATCTAAAACTAATAGCTTGGCAGTATTTCATTAGAAAAATAAACGTTCTTGAGAATTTATAACCAGAAATGAGTCTAATCCAGCTTTATTTTCAACAATGCAAATAATTTTAAGTCCACAAAGGTTTTAGATTTGACCAGTTGTGCAAGAATCTGTAAGCCAGAGTTTGGACATTGCGCTCCCTTATTATTAAGCCAACCACTTGCTTATCCAAGGCCGTCATTTTTTAGATCTGCTAAGGAGCTGAAGGCGAAAAAGAGAACAATTAGGGCGTGAACACACTTCTAAGTTCATACGCATGTCACTTCAGAGGTAGTCAGCATTTCTCAGAAATCTGATGAGTTTTTTCTGTCCATATACAGGTATGAATCGCTTCCTTACACCATTCCACTGAAGTACAACACTTATTTCTACCACCAGAAATGCATCAACACTTATTCAGTATCATTAAAGCATTATGTAGTATGAAAACTACTGTAACAATTGGAGTCTGTAACGAAACACTGATATAATTTGGAGCTACATCAAAGAGTGAAAAGTAAAAACGGCAATCCCAAAGCTTTAAATCCTTTGAAGAGGCTGTTGGCATGACATGTTTTTTATAAACCCTCAGATGTCAGAATAGGTTCAAAAATATAAGAAAATGTAATGGCAGCATCTATAAATATTTTATGTTACATTTTTTTCTGCAAATAATATCGTTACTGCCTTAAGTTTCTTTACTCCTATAAAATTCTTGCTTAACTTACTGAAATCCATTCATAAAGAACGCCAAATATATTTTGAACTTAGTAAAATCTGCAAGAATATACTAACAATCTTAACTACAATGTCCCGTGAAGTTTTTAACGCTTAACGTGGTAGATACCAAAAACAGAAGTTCTTGAACTAATTAATTTCTCTATCAAATATACCTATGACATGAAGAGAAATTATGTACTCCGCTCATAAACTGTAGTTACATCATCTGGAAATTAAACTGAGATTTTAAAATTACTTTTTCAGTTAATTTTATTTTGACCGAGTTTTCTACCGGACATGGGAAATTTAAAATTTACTTTTGCAGATTCCATATTGACTAGATACCTATGTAAATGTGAAAGCGTTGATGAATGTGTTGAACAGTTAATATTTAGATGTGATCTTCATTCCAAAAAGAGATATAATCTTATTCAACATATTTCATATTGTAATACAGATCTTCAAACACCGTTGTTTAATTCATTCTTTAAAAAATGTTGGCTTCAGGCTTTGAGCACTTAATTGGCCAAATTTTTAAAACGTTATAATTATTATGTTCTGTTATTTTGAACTTTGTATTTATGTGTTTTTGTAACTGGAACCCTAACATACCTTATTGGTAAAATAGGATTCCTTCACTTAGAGAATTATTAATAATAATAATAATAATAATAATAATAATAATAATAATAATAATAATAATAATAATAATAATAATAATAATAATAATAATAATAATAATAATAATAATAATAATAATAATAATAATAATAATAATAATAATAACAATAACAATAACAATAACAATAACAATAACAATAACAATAACAATAACAATAACAATAACAATAACAATAATAATCATAATAATAATAATCATAATAATAATAATCATAATAATAATAATCATAATAATAATAATCATAATAATAATCATAATAATAATAATCATAATAATAATAATAATAATCATAATAATAATAATAATAATAATAATCATAATAATAATAATAATAATAATAATAATAATAATAATAATAATAATAATAATAATAATAATAATAATAATAATAATAATAATAATAATAATAATAATAATAATAATAATAATAATAATAATAATAATAATAATAATAATAATAATAATAATAATAATAATAATAATAATAATAATAATAATAATAATAATAATAATAATAATAATAATAATAATAATAATAATAATAATAATAATAATAATAATAATAATAATAATAATAATAATAATAATAATAATAATAATAATAATAATAATAATAATAATAATAATAATAATAATAATAATAATAATAATAATAATAATAATAAATTGAGATTTATGAGCAATGTTAAACAGCTATGGCTGAGTTTAAAGATTGCTCCACCTACGAGAGATCGATGGCCTCTTTATTCTGCTTGAAATCTACAAGGGACCACTGGCTTTACTTCCCTTACCAAAGAAGACATGCTCCTGCGAAAATCTCCATTAACCTGCGCTGGTTATGAACGCGTGACCTCGGGAACCACAGGCTAGCATATTACTTCTAGACCACGAAGACCAATGTCGGTCTGGGTAGCCTAGGTGGTTAGGCGTGACCTACTGATTCCAAATTCTGACATGTAAAAAGTCGTGCAGGGCATTATTACGGCACACCGGCGGTGCTGGTATGATTCTGCTAATTTAATTGGCAGCGTCATTAATAAATAATATATTTATTTATTTTAGTTAAACCGTAATATGTTGTTAAAAGATAACTAATTTAATACAGGTTCTTTGCCTGACTTCATTATTCATCTAAATGTATTGCAATTTCACAATATGTTTATAAACATTAATTGAAATGTTCTAGTACAAAATATTATTCCTTGTACATAACTTCAAAATCTAAAAATCCTAAATCTTTTAAAGTAATGCTGTAAGCTATTTTACCGCTTCAACCTGGAGACATTCAGATGTGCCAAAACGTAAACTCTATTTTTATTCAAGGCGTTACTTTATGCACATCAGAAAAACAAGAAAGAACAAAAACTAACCGTGACCTGCTATACACGCAGTCATAAATCTTTCTGACATACACAAGATACATAAGGGGTGTGGGTTCTCATCCTACTTTGAGTGTGGAAAACTGTAGAAATCTTTAACCATTGTTGTGTTGCTTGGCTTACACCAGTTTCACTTGTTTTTCACTATAAATCCATCAATATTTATCATAAACAGATTTAAAAGCATGTGCAAGTCCATATTTTATTTAAACAGTATAACAATATAATTTTCAACTTTTGTTCAATTAAAACAAGTTGCACCTGATTATTCATAAATATTTATGTATAAGAGGTTAGTCCACCATATGTACGAGGGCTGTTCAACAAAGAATGATCACATTTTTTTTTTTTTTTTTTTTTTGACAACGTACATACCGCCTCCGCAGCCTTCACTACTGCTTCTGAGATGGATAATGCCTCCCACGAAAGCGTTTCTTCAGGTTAGGGAATAGAAAAAGTCACATGTGGCTAAATCCAGACTACAGGGAGGGTGAGGAATGCACTTCATGTTGAGTTTTGCAAGATATTCAGCAACAACATTGGCAATATGCGCCGGAGCATTATCGCGGTGCAGCATCCAGCCTGCTTCACGGAAATGTGGCACCCAATGAAACGTTCAGTATTTTAGAAAGTGATCTGAGGTAATTCGTCGATCCTCTCTCACAAAGGCAGCAGCAGGGTTGATGTTTTCTTCCGTAAGAGCAGTAACTGGAGCACCAGGTCCAGCTTCCTTTGAAATTGATTGTCTCCCCTCTTTAAACATTTTAAACCACCTACGAGTTGTGCTGTAGGGAAGAACAGACTCTCCATAGGCCTCCTGTAACATTGTATAGGCCTCAACTGAAGATTTGTTGAGACGAAAGCAGAATTTCAAAGCCGCATATTGTTCCTCGCGTGTTACCTCCATTGAAGCGGTAGGCGATACTGAACATGTCTGAACTTGCCTGGTTCTTACAGGCGGGAACCAGGAGTACCAACAATGAAAGTAATACGCCATGTTTGTTTCACATTAAGCTAACAAAATAAAAGATTGAATATTAGTGCGAAAAATTACGATCATTCTTTATTGAACAGCCCTCGTATTTTAAAATTTCTGGAGGAATACCTGCTTTTCTCCTAGTATCTAAATATCCTCTAATTCATGGTATATTGTTGGCTAAAATCACGTTATAGCTTCTAGAAAATTCAAGTATTGTTGAAGAAAAAGGTAAACAAAAATGACAAAATAATATTCCTTTTACTGCGTAGGATTTCACGCCCGTGAGTGTAGCAGAGGTGGCAACCTGTGTGCCTTAATTTCAAATGAAGAAGAGTTCGAATCTCGGCCAGGGTGAGATCTGATAAGGATTTTTGGGGTTTCCTTATCTTGAAAGATAAGTCTATTGACTCTGAGCTCATTTGAGCATCATTTCACCCATTTCATTCATTTTTCGATACGGCTCAATGTTAGAGCATGTTAATTACAATGAATAACAACTTATTACAGAAAAAAGGAATGCTTGATAGAATATAGTACGTAGCCTACCAATGAAGTAAAGAAAAATACGCTTACCTATGGATTGAATTAATTCTACACTGCCACCAGACTTGCTCTATTAGCCTATATACCAAGTGGGTCATCCCCAGGAAGAAGGATGACGCAAGAGCAGACACAGGGCGGCCGAACCAAGGAGCCACGACAGTGCAGGATTTATATGCACTATATGTATGAATATATTCATAATATATGCATAAAAATCTTCTAAAGTTATTACACAAATAAACATATTTGCCACTAAGACTTCACTTATCTTAAGAAATTGGTGTTGATACTTCTTTTCAACTGGAAATCGATTCCGCAAACAAATCGCTGGCGTCCTCAGTCCACAGAAAACTCCGTTGTTAAGGATACCGGTTACCGTACCATAATGTTTTTTTTAGTATTGCCAACATCTGAAAACGGAACAAGCCTAAAAATGGAATCAACTGCTGGTATTTCAAAATTCACTACGCGATGTTTATTTTTCAAAGTAAATATCTTTCCCCACACTATTAAATCTATCGGAACATTTAATTATTTTAATAATTTCACTTCAGGATTTATTTCATGCACAAATGACCAAAAATGATCTGGTACGGCCGCTTTATCAGTTTGTTTATATTTAATGTTACGAAAATGTTCTTTTGTTCTGGTTTCCAAATTACGTTTCGTCTTTCCAATATAAACCTGATCACAATCTAAACAATTAAATTGATAAATACCAGATTTTTTATTATTAGGAATTTTATCTTTTTTATAAAAATGTAGTAAATTTTTAATGCGATATTTATTTTGAGGAACTAAAGTTATACCAGCTTCTTTAAAAAAATTTCGAAAATGTTTATTACCCAAGGATGGTAAGTAAATTTTTTAAAACTATAATCGTCTTTTATTTTTTTAAGGGTAGAAATATCATTAACAGTTTTTTGATATTTAAATTTTTCAATATTGTTTATTAAAACCATTAATTAAAGCAGTATTAATAATATGTTTATATTCTTTATTAATTTCTTCTTTGTTCAGAGGTAAATTTATTAATCTATTAACCAAACTATTAAAAACAGCAAATTTAAGTGAAAAAGGGTTAAAACTTTTATTTTTTATATAGTTATCAATATGAGTGGATTTCCTATGAATACCAAAATCTAATTTGTATTTATTTCTTAGTATCTTCAAATCTAGAAAATGAAGAAATCCATTAGTTTCAGTTTCTAATGTGAATTTTATAGCTTTAGCTTGTAAATTTAGTAACTTTAAATCATCGTTATTTTTTTCAGGAACAATAGCAAAAATATCACCAACAAATCTATACCATGTTTTAAAAATCAAGGAAAAGCTTGACTTGAATTTCGAAAAGAACTCATAAAAAGATCAGCAAGAAAAGGTGAAAGAGGATTGCCCATTGCTAAGCCAGAAGTTTGTTGAAAAAACTCAACATTAAAAGTGAAACAATTTTGATCCAAACAAAAATCAGAAATTTTAACAAAATCAAATATTAAGTAATCGTGTAAATTTATTGAATTCAACTAATTCTTTAAATTAAAAGTTTTTCTCTAGGAATATTAGGAATACTAGTTTCACTGTAGCTAGCTTCATTTTCTACGTTCTCATTTTCGACGATCTTTTATGGATTTAGAAACACGATAGCTAACAGTGCTACACAAAGAGAACAATAAAAGAGAAGATTTCTTCTTCCTGTAGTTTCGTTGAAGTTGCATCGAACATCTTCAGTGGGTGGCCATAGTATTTATTGCCTTGTTGGTCTCGGCGACAACTAGTCTCTCTTGAATTACATAAGCGGTCTCGCAGCTCAGTAAGCAGCCGTAAGAAAAGGATTTTCTTTTTTCACTTTGCTACAGGACATGGTCCATGTAATGCAAATGAAAAAGAATAGGGAAGAAGAAATCAGATTTATGTGAGCAATGTAACTGTTTAGATTCACCTGAACATGTTATTCTTGAGTGCAATACATAGAGTGAACTAGTAGAAGACAGAGGAAGGAATCTTCAATGAAAATATTTATGAAACATCTTAAGGGAAGCAGAAGTTAATGCACATTTAGAAAATATGGCTCAGAGAACATAGCTAAGGCGTTAGAGGAATATATGACATGTGACAAAAGAGTTCGAGAAATAAATATAACAACAATTCACCTATGAGAAGATAACATTAGTTAAGAGGTCGTCGGAGGGAAATAGGACCAAGAGAAACTGAAGAGACAGGTTACCAGTCTTGAGAAGACCTAATTTAAGATGCACGACCGATGAATAGAAGACGTCAGTTACGGATATCGGAAGGAAGAGTAGAAGCCACCAGGAGAGCCAAGAGGAGGTATATGGAGATTATCAGAGAGGACAGGTACAAATGATTATGTAGAGGAGAAAAGATGACAATGTGGATATCTGGAACTGACGAACCAGCTCCATCTACTGATGCCAGTTCCTTTAGGAGGTATATAGCAGTACGAGGAAGCTTTGGATACCAGTTGCAGAAGAAGAAATTTAAAATTGTAGGAAACAGTCCTTCGTAGTTTGTTACAGTAATTAAATCTGTGTAGAAGCGTAGTTTTGAATTATATTGTTGGAGTAGAAACAAAGTAGAAGAAAGACTGCTTTTAGAGAGATGAGTAGATCTGTAAGGCTACTGGAAACCTGTAATCTGTAAGCTTAGTTAATTTGTTAAGATAGCACGTAGATTATATATGCAATAGTTGTAAAAAAATTTATGTAATTTTATTTAAAATGAATAAAGATAAAAGTAAAGTTTTCATTATAAGGCCAGGTATATATTCCATAATTATGGGGAAGAAAGAGAGGAAGAAGAAAAGGAAATTCATAGAATTGAAGTTCAAATGGCAATACAAGAATTCAAGCTAGGTGAAGCAGCTGGTAGGGATGGAATAGCACCAGAACTAATTAAATATGGAGGTAAAGCATTAATAAAAATACTGAATAGTTTATTTCAGAAGATATGGACGGAAAAAAATACCAAGAGATTGGCAATTTAATGTAATTGTTCCAATACATAAGAAAGGCAACCAAAGTGATTGCTCAAACTATAGAATCCTGGAACAGAAATTGAGGAAAATAATAGAACAAGATTTAGAAGAAGAACAAGCTGCTTTCCGAATGGGTAGACAAATCCAAGACCAAATTTTCTCATTGAGAATGATAATAGAGAAAACTATAGATAGAGGAAAGGGTATTTATTTAGGATTTTTAGATTATAAAGCAGCATTTGATTCAATACCTAGGGAAGAAATTTGGAGAGCTCTAAAGAACAAAAAAGTACCTATGAATTCTATTGAAGCAATACAATCAGTTTATCAAGAACCAAAAGGGATAATAAGATTAGATGGACAAGAATCAGAACCATTTCTGATGAATAGAGGAGTTAAACAAGGAGATAGTCTCAGCCCACTCTTATTTATTATTGTGATGGATGAAATATGGAAAATTTGCAAAAGAAGAACAACAGGAACTATGATAAGATATAGAAATTTAAGACCAGTTTGGGCACAATCGTTGATATATGCTGATGACATCATATGGATGGAAAAATGGAGCATGAAATTTTAAACAGTATAAGAAAGACCAATTCGGTCTACTATCAGATTAATAATAATACTATTGTGGGAAAAAATGAAATAACAAAAGATACAAAAATTATAGTATTTAAAACAATAATACTACCAATCCTATTATATGGAGCAGAGAGCTTGGCACTCCTACAGAAACAAGAAAGCAAAATAACAGCTATGGAAATGAAATATTTAAGACGAGCTGTGGGGAAGACAAGAAGAGATATGATTAGAAATGTAACAATAAGGGAAGAGTTGGGTACACACTCCGTTAAAGAAATGTTGGAAAAAAGACAACTTAAATGGTATGGACATGTACTCCGCATGTCAGAAGAAAGAAAACCCAAACAATATGTAGAAGCAAGACCAGAAGGTAAAAGAATTAGGGGAAGGCCACGCATGTTGTATCAGGAATATATTGAGAAGTTGGGGAAGGATAGAGGGAAAACCATGACAGAAATGAAGAGAATGATAATGGACTGAGAAAAGTGGAGGAAATGGGTAGAAGAGCCTTGTACTCCACGCTTAACATCACAAAGGATTTAGAGAAAAAAGAAGAAGAAGTATAGATTCCAGAAACTGGGCTATTGAATATGCACTTTTTTATAGTAGAGCAGCCGTCTGCTCTTATATGCAGAAATTATAGGCCAAGCAACTATATAAGTTATGTTTATGTCTCAGAATTATGTGAGAGCTTTGGGAGTACTCGTAAATGTTTTTAAATTAAGTTATCTTTAATACGATGCCATTAATTTCAAAATATATTATATACGCGCCAGCGTCATAATTTCATAACAACTTCCCGTAGACCTCTAACATTTATGAAATCATCTTGGCGACGGACGCGCATGTCTTCCAAAGGGAAGGACAGCCTTCAGGGCGAGAGACATTAGAGCCAGGTGGAACAGTAAGGTAAAAATATCACAAAGAGCGACATTTGGCAATGTCTGTCACAGTTTTCACTGCTTGCATAAGAACTAATGGGGTCTTTACCGTGACACATTAGTGCTGCCATGTTGCTGGTCACGGACAGGACCATGTAGTGCTTCTGTATTCAACAGCGCCGTTTGCTTTGGCGCTAAAGCCTGGAGACAGGCATGGTTTCCGGAAATAATATCATTTACCACGACTGTTCCTTCCCTTGGCTTAAATGTTCATAACTCTGAGGCTTTGAAGATGACTGGGTGCTCACATCGCTTCCGTATTGTTAGGAAAAAGAATTTGGCATAATTGGTGTAAATTTTTAAGTTTGATTTGAGTCAATATGTTTACACTCAAACTTCACTTACTTGTTGTTGTATAATTGAAACGTTTTCAAGATCATTCGATCACATCCTCAGCTGTTTGGTGACTAAATGAACCTTCCTCTTCTTCCACTACTACGGAGCTCCGATCACTCTGCCATCTGGTGTTAGGGGCACTAAGTTTTAGTACTTCATTTAATGCCGGGATTTCAAAATTTATAACTTTATCACGGTTTTTGTTTATGAATATTTTTTCCCAAATATCCAATTCTATGGGTGCACTTAAAGATTTTTACAGTTTAATGTTGTGGCCAATGTTGTGGTTTTCTGTCCAAAAATGGTGTGAAACTGCAGATTTTTCTGTTTGTATCAACTTAATGTTCCTCTGGTGTTCTTTTTGCCTGGTTAACAAGTTCCTCTTAGTTTTTCCTATGTAGCATTTTTCACAGGTTTCACAATTAATTTGATAAATTCCTGATTTCAAATTGTTGGGGATTGTATTTTTCAGTGATTTATTTAGCAGGTTCCTCAGACTAAATTTGTTTTGGGGTGCTAGTTTTAAGTTTAGTCTTTTGAAGATTCGTTCAAATTTTCTTAAAGCCCATGGATGGTAGGTGAATTTTCTATATTGCCAATTTGTGTTTTTAAGTGGCGTGAGAGTGGTATTTTTTGATATTATCTTCAGTTTTTCTTTTCTCTTCATCATGTTCCTTATGATGGCTGGGTTGAATCCATTTAATACCGCTATCTCCTTTATGTATTGTTGTTCTTTCAAAAATTCATCCTTACTCTGTGGGATGTTGTGTAGCCGGTGAATTAGACTTCTAAAGGCAGCTAGTTGATGTGAAACTGGGTTGTGTTCATTTTTGTTTATGTAATTATCTATGTGTGTGGGCTTCCTGTATATTCCAAAATCTACACCATGACGATTTCTAGTTATCTTGAGGTCCAAAAAGGGTGGAAGGTTCATTTAGTCACCAAACAGCTGAGGATGAGATCGAATGAACTTGAAAACGTTTCAATTATACAACAAGTAAGTGAAGTTTGAGTGTAAAATAGTGACTCATAAATCAAACTTAAATATGAAGAATACTTCACTGTTAATAATGCTTCTGCTTTTAATATTTATGGTGTAAATTTATTGCAGAGTTTCAGGCAAGACAATATTATATTCAAAATTGAATCTCATTTCATGTAAGTCTTTATGTAGACGGATAATAACTGTAGCAATATTAGTAAAATTAAAAATTTCAAAGCAATATTGTCGCGGTAACAGGCATAAAAGTTTCGCGTCGGAGGATAATGTTTCACGAGCTTGCTTAAGCAGTTAACAATAGCGCGGCTAGTGTACACAAAGGGGCCGGCAAATGAAGATAGTTCAGATAAAGGACTTGCCGGCACAGATAGTATTTCACGTTTGGAAGCTTCGAGAGATATCTCGATTGACAGAGAATAGTTGTTTTTCTTGTTTTCTCGAGAAGTCTCTCGAATTATGAATGAGATATATAAGCGATTGTGACACGCCAGCCGGACAGTTTTGTAAAACAGTAAGTCGAGTTGTGTAACAAGCGTGTTGAAGGCTGATCAGAACGTTGTTTGTTGTTGTGATTGACCGTGGTAGACTGTAGGTATGTGACGTAATGTTGTTACGTGAGAATTGAACAGTGTATTCCTACGCAAATAAAGAACAACTTTTAATTACTGCAAATTGGAGTTTTAATTCTACGAACCCACAAAGTGACAATATTTATCTTAGGGATAAAATTTGAAGAGCAATATTTCACTCTCTAATTATAAATGTCCAAATGTTTATTGAACATTCCTTGCAAAATTATATCCTTAATGGCATTTGAAAAAGAAAAAAATACATATTAAACATCTTGAAACAAGCTTTTGGTGCAATTAACTTTCGAAGATGCGGGCATATTAATGAGATATAACTCACCCTGACCAAGATTCGAATTCAAGAGGTCCCGAGTTCGAATCTTGGTCAGGGTGACTTATCCAAGGGTTTTTTATGGGGATTTACCTTACCCTGGAAGGCGAACATCGGGTAACTGTAAGTTTCATAGACCCCGGAGACATAGCATCATTTCACCCATTTCTTTCATCGTCCGATATGACTTAACGTCGGCGGACGTAAATTACACACAAAAAAGATAAAAATGCAAATTTCTGCTCCAGAACTTTTCTAACAGTCTAAAGAGAGGACTCCAAGTCGTAGCTATATGCTTTCAATATTTCTAGAGATATAGTTTTTCGTCCAGTAATTAAGCTAAACGACAAAAGGTAACTAATAAGCAACAACCAGTAAACTTGTTTCGTTAACAGTATTAGTTAAAATGAGACCATAAGCACTAGCATATCAAGTTGTGTGTGATGGTATGCAACATAAACTGGTCGTCATTAAGGCAAGGCTACACTGAAAATCCGCTGAAAATTTTGAAAAGTGTGGAACTTTCTTTTTTTGTCATCTTTTGGTAGCTTAGGCTGTGTAGTAATAGATGGATTGCTAATTTTATCATTTTTACCATTTTAGGTAATCATGTGACAGTTTAAGCAGACCTTTAGCAGTCGTTAAAGTAACAATAATTACTTTAAAATTAAATTTTTGTTAAACGTTTTTTTCTAACACTTTTCATTATACAAAATATCTTACGTGTCGAAGTTTTTTATTTAACTTGGTGAAACTTACAGGATAGGTCCATTATATGTAAATAAGAAACTTCAAATCCCCCCTTTTCTGTAATGCTTTTATTTTCAAAATTATATGGTGTTAAGGAATAAAAATGTTAATATTTTCAAATTTTGAGAGTTAACACATGGAAAATGTTTTAGAACAAATGCTACAAGAATATTCCAAAACATAAGAATGTGTGTCTTTTAAAATTGCTCTGCACTAGCCAGAAACAAAAATTGGACTTAAAAGCTCAAGTTTCTTGACGTGTAAAACATTTTATAGAGGGAGACATTTTTACAATATTTTCACAAAAATAAGTATTAATTAATGAACTATATTGTGTAGCAACATGAAATTTTGCATGCATATTTAAACTTATATTCTAATTATGGGGCCAAATTTTCATAATGGTAGGTTTATTATAATAGAAGCAGCCTTGCCTTAAGTATTTATCAATAATGAATTAACTTAAGTTACTGAATAAAATAGTGCTAGCTATTTGTGCTAGTTAATTTGTAGTATTGTCCAGAAAACAATTGTCGCTGCTCCACAGAATATATAGGCAAATATAAAACAAATGCCACGGATAATTTATTCTAAGTAATATATGTGGTCACGATTTAGCAGTTGAGACACACAAAAATACAACAGAATTGTATATATTATTTTACCTTTAAGTTTAACCTGTTTAAAACTTTTGATTGGAGTGCTACAATGCTTACTGTAACTACCTAGTAGAGAAAGGAACACATTTTTGACAGCACAAATGCTAGACAGCCTCTTGTGTAGATTCTTTCTATGCCTGTTCTAAGGTGACTCAAAATGAATCTTGTTAATTTTAGGTATACTTTAATCAAATATGTAAACAATAACTGCCAGAATATACCTCAGTTAAGGGAAAACTGATATATAATTTTGATAAACGTGTGAATATTTTCTTGTATGGTTGCTTCCTTTTTACTCCAGCCGTCATGCGTTTTATTATTAATCATCATCATCATCATCATTATTAAGGTCCTTTAACCGATTAGGTTATATCGGCCGATGAATGAAATCGATGAAATGATGCTCAAACCAGTCCAGGGTCCATAGATGTGGGTCCACCCCACACTCACGCTGATAGCAGGATAACACTGGATCTCCTTAAAAACAACTCGAAACACAATTACCTGAGTGAGGCAATCAAAGCTAAAATCCTCGACCTGAGAACATCCGACTGGATGCTGCATTTTGGATGGGTGAAAGCACACTCGGGCATATATGGCAATGAAATAGTAGACAGACTAGCAAAAGAGGCTGCTGGGGAAGATCGTGAAATACAATATAATAAAACACCTAAAGAAGTCCTGATAAGCATGGAGAGAGACACTGGACTGAATGCATGGCAACTACAATGGACAGCATCAAGGAAAGGAGTCATAACCAAAGAATTCTTCCCATCAGTGAGAAATAGACTAAAACAAGAGCTGCCCATATGCCAAGAGTTTACAGCAATTGCCACAGGACATGGAAAGCTCCGTTCATACCGCCATCGATTTGCTTTACTAAATAGCCCAGTATGCAAATGTCAAGAAGAGGAACAAACTGTAGACCACATAATATTCAGATGTCCAATCATAAACAAACAAAGAACCGAAATGATCAGGAAAATAAAAAGCAGACAATGCACGTGGCCCATTACCAAAGAGGAACTTATTAAAACACATCTAAAATGTTTCGTCAAATTTGTTAAATCAGTAAACTTCACAGATATAGAGTAGGCAAGTGACGCATAAAAATTCAATAAAACTGCTAATTAATTGCAACTATTTTAATTAGAATATTGTAAAATATTGTAGGAAACATTTCAATACAAATACAAGATATGTAAAATTATTGTAAAAGTTGTATATAATGTAAATAAAATAAGGCATGTAGTATTCCTAAGGAATGGGGCATGCCAGGTAAAAAAAAAAAAAAAAAAAAATAAATAAATAAAAAAACCTTATCCAGATAACTCACTGAGCTTCTTTTGTTCTGGATTAACCTTGTAGTGAAGATGATTTGAAATTAGAAAATTCGAATTTTTGTTATATCAAATAAAAGTACATCGGACAGCGCTTGAGATGATATCTTGCCAGTCATATCCTGTATTTTAAATTTAAGGTGTTCCCTGAGGTGGTTTTAATAGGTACTTAAGGCGTTTTCGTGCAAGCGGCCCATAAATATTCAACCGATTGTCGTAAAAAACACATTTATACTGGCATTTATAATATAATATAAATTCTTCCTTACGATAACTACGTTAAAACTGGATATTGCCGTTGGGTAGAAACAAAATGGAGATAACAAGAATATAAGACATCAACTTAGCTTGAAGGGTTTTAAAATTTCTGATTGTCTATAGTTTCATCAGACCATCCATCGTTTAACAACCAGGCTACAAAGTTGACAACCTGTAGGCAAAAATAATTTATTACAAACACGTTGAGCATGCCGAGTTTACTCAAGAATATTATATTAACCTCCCATCTATCCCAATGTAGATAAATGAAGAATAAAAATGGAAAAAAGAAAAAAGGGAAGGAATGAGATGTTTCAATAAAGATGGAAGGGATATAGAGAGCATTGTGCTGAGAGAGAAAGGCAGGCAATTTTATAGCAGTTTAAGTAAGTGAATATTTTGATTCAATTACAACGCAATTAAACCGACTTATAATATAATGATCATCTTTTAATTTTTTTCATCATCTAGTGTATAAGAAAGGATGCACTCGACCTAACTTTAGATATTTACATTGCCATACGCTAAAAGTTACGTCATTAGCTATTTGAACACCCCGTGATGAATTTGTTTAAACATTTCCCAAAATGTATTGAATTATTTCATATCTTTCTGTGAACAACGCTTAATTTGCCCATATCCAAATCTATAGGAATAGTAATGTTATAAGAATAAATGTAACGGCGATTCCGACATTGGATCACACAGGAAGAACTGCAACAAAAAATGCGATTTAAGATAATATTCATGCCCCGGGAGTCAGTCCTGCTTCTTTATTGAGCGTTGGCAGATTTTGAACGTTTGCCGTTTTGTTCCAACGATACTTACTGTCTGTCCAACACAAGAAAGCAAGGCAGAGGAATGTGACGAGGATGAGACTGTGGCTTTGTGAGTTCGTGGAATTAAAAGTCCAATCAACTGACGATACAGTTGTCACCTCCACGTCATCAGAGCTCAACCTATGTGCTCCCAGGATTCAACAATATGCTGACCACACACAGAAGAGCCAGGCTATATCTCGAAGACAAATAGCGGATGTTCCACCAAGTCGCCTAGCTGGTGAGGACGTCCATTGGAAAACTTACGTTAAGTATCTTGGTGTTCTACTCGATACCAAATTGACGTGGAGAGACCACATTACATATGTAGCTAATAAAGTTAGCAAAAGAATGGGTATACTAACCATCTCTATAACCGACGATCGGTGATGTCTCTGCCTACAAAACTGCTTCTGTATAAGCAAGTACTCCGGCCAGCCATCAAATACGCCAGTGAAATACGGGGAGTAGCAGCCAAGTCTCACCTACACCGCCTTGAAGTTCTACAATCGCGATTCCTTCGCATTGCCACATACTCCCCTTGGTACATCCCCAATCTAGTTATCCGACGTGACCTACGTATTCCCACAATAACAGACTACAACCATACCCTTTAACGTTTCTTCTATCAAAACCTCTTCCACAACTTCAACTCCCTCATCCGCGGTTTAGGTGAGTGCGACATCGATCCTGGAGAGCGCTACAAACGCCCGAGACTCCTTCTAGGCACATAAAATAACATCAGATGGCTTATATATAACTTCAACCTCACCTTCTGCAGTATATTATCCTTCCTTACAAAACACTCCACTGCCAGTAGAGGGCCCAGCCCTGATCCGGCTTGAGACCGAAGGTCTGACATTCAGTTCTTCAATGTCCAGTCGTGTGTGTTGAGGCTCTTGCTTGCAAGCGGGAGTCAGGAGTGTATATTGGTACACTCATTGGCTTTCGTTATTGTAACTGTAATTCGAATTATTGGCTTACTGAAAACAGTTGCGCAGTTCAAGTTATGCTGTTATGGTTGATGGTATCCCACGTCTTTTGTGTGCACTAACATGAATTTGGTGAGCAGCTTAATCAGTTACCCTTTCTCCAGAAGAACCCTGGAGGAAAATGTGCAAATCAAACAAGGTAGGCAAACTCCATAACTAATTATAACGCAGTGTGCAAAAGGAGGGAGAAATAATTCCTACACCAGGCGTTTTAACCCCAAAGTGAATGAGCACAATTGGGTATGTGGATGCCAAGAAAGAAATGCTCTGTTTTGTTTTCTATGCCAGCTCTTCGGAAACAGTGATGCTTGGAGCACAACGGGAGTGACAGATTTAGGTCACCTAGCATTTAAATAATATAAAGCATTAAAATAATGCGTTAGATTTAAGTGCCTTAGACAATATAAACATTGCGACACAGTTCAGCCGTGCATATCAGGAAGTGAGACTGAAACATAAAAAAGACGTGTGCTATCACGTATAAGAGCATTGCCTCTAAAATGGAGGATTTTAACACCAGAGTCATTGATAGGTTCTGCAATAGAAAGGAGTGCCGCATAGATTTCGTACTTCGACATTAAGTAAGACCGTAAGTATTTTTTGTTTAACAATAGGTAGCTTTGTAGCACACTCCTAATTTTATCCACCAGCCGCCACTGCCTACTTCTTATTACTATAATTGGAAAATAGAAGCGATATCAGTGGCATGGAGTAAATACCAAACGGGTGCATGGTATAAACACACATGCAAACCTCTAGCGTATCACATAACCTCGTTTTATTACATTTTTAGGTTAGTTTTCTATATGCTTAAAAAAGCTATATTATGTACATAATATATAAATTCCCTTACGCATAAAACATGTAGAATTAACAACATGCTTTTAATATAATGCCAAATTAATGTCATATTACCATTCATGCAAGGAAACCTTGACTTAATATTCTTTCTTCTACCTTACTTCAAGCAAAACGATAAATGATAAAATCTGATCTTTTTACAAAACAGTTAAAATAATGACGAGGAACTTCTCCTACCTGTCTCGAAACACTTTAAAATATAGACTTTATCAGTGTATTAAGTAATTAAATTGATACATATGAATTTACTGCACATATTAGGTGTGTACATCACGTGTAAATATCTGATTCAATCAAATGGAACTGTGTAGATTATAACAGTGAATTATGAGAAATTAGCAAAACGCAAAACCTCTATTTATATATAAACAAACTGGACCTAGTTTTGTAACTAAAATAACCCAATACTCTTCCAAAGAGTTAAATGATAGCTGAAAATAATTTAAAAATTGAAGGCTGAATTCCGCTATATTTGCCAGAAAAGTGACAAGCTATCTGTTGCATTTCATTTCTTAAACTCTGCAATTGTTTTGTTTGTTTATATTTAGTAGACTGCAGAATTGTGTTACACGAAACAAACTTGTGCTACGTTAAGGAATATGATCTTGATGTGTATAATTGGTATAACTGGCTTTCTTCTGGGACTACAATATCACAGCTATTATAATTCCTGCGATAACTTAGATGTTGACTTACTGTTAGCATCACAAAGGGAAGAAGGACAATCTAACTATGGGCCAACAAGACTGCGGTTTCAATTTAAACTGGATGATAGCGAACATGGTTTGCAGGCTTCAGATGTAATGAGGATGATCAATTATTTGTTTCAATATTATGAAGATGTAGCACCATCATTAAACAAAACATTAAATTTACAGCACAGTTATGAACATCAATTGACAGAAAAGTACTTTCATGAAATTGCAAGAAGAAACAATGACTCCCATAGCTTTAGAAATGTAGCTGAAGAATCCAAAAAGCACTCTGCCAATGAAAAACGGCTTTCAGTGCCACAAAAGCAAACAATTTCTGTGATGGAGTTATTGAAAATCTGCTATTTGAATGACATCAAATCCAGCCTCATATTATTAACAGTTTTAGTTCTGCTTCTGATTCAGTGGATAAATCTGTGGAAGAAATCTCATCGAGCGTTGTTTTATGACCTTTTGGACTACTGCTTTCTCAGCTTGACCAACATAATAACAGAAATGATTAACGATAATGATGCTTTGATGAATGCTGTCGAACGATCTTTTCAAGCAGCCGATATGAACTTAAGACAATCAGCAATAAACATAGCAAAATTTCAGGAAGAAATGTATTTGATGCGTGAGAAAATGGACCTTCAAACTCTGAAGCTAATTCTTGAGATGAAACATAAAACAAAGCAACATTTTAATGAAGTAAATACATCACAGCATGACATAGCACAGTTTCTAAACCAAGAAGAAATCGTTACACATTTTCTCACAGATAAGCTTCTAAGACTTGAAAGTTTAATGCTTGTTATCAACGGTTCCATAATGAGCGAACAGCATATGTTACCAACTTTAACAGATGTGGCCTCTTCTTTGACACAAGATCAACACAATCAACATCTGATAGAACAATTTCTTATATTGGTGAATAATATTAAAATGGAATGTGATCAAGATCTTTTCATAAGTCCAAATTACTCTGACAACCTTACTTCCACAGACATTTGCTTATCATCCCCAAATGGAAATGATCATGCTGTCGGAGATGAGGTAAACACCATTAAAATGTGGCGTGGTGGAAGATGGTTCTTGAAAAAAGATGTAAGTGTAACTTACCTGTTTTCAAGACAGGTAGTAATAGAAAGTGAGGAAGATTCGACAGGCAGCGCAGAAAGCACTTCACAATCAAATATTTCATGTTCCTAATATGTAAACTAAATCATAGCTTGTGTTGGCATCAAAATAAACCACACAAAACTGCCGAGATATTAATGATTTTCCAACTAGCTTTAGACAAAGTGCGGTATCGGGTACAACACTAAGGGCCTGTATTACGATCTCCGGTTAAGGTGTTGGTTAACAGTTAACTTGGAAATGAAATGTGTAGTGTTTAACGCCCGCTTTTACTACATACGGCACCGCAGGCGGTGACACTGATGATGCATGAGATGAAGATGGAGCACCGGTGGAATGAGATGGCGGGGGAAACCGGAGGTCCCGGAGAAAACCCGCCCTAGCGCCGTGTTGTCCACCACAAATCTCACTTTGTGGTCGCCTGGGATCGAACCCGGGCCGCCTTGGTGAGAGCCAAGCGGTCTAACCACTGAGCCACGGCGTGGCCAGTTAACTTGGAGTTACACGCAGATGTCCGTATTAGAAGGTTAAGGGCTAACTGGGAAACCCTCACCTCGAGTAGCGGTTAGTGAGATAACTTGGAGTTTACCTTCACACACAAAAATAAAATGGCGTACTTCCCGTCCAGATTGAATGTCAACAGCGGCTCTGAGGATGAAATGTTAGCACAGTATTTAATAGAAGAAGAGTTAAAAGAATTAGAATGCGGGAAGATAATTTCGAGAAGTATATACATAATGCGATATATTCGTGACGTTGAAAATGAAGTCAAATAAACCACATAAGTATTAGGTATCTTCACGTAATAGGTTATGGAATGATTATTTCTAGTGTCCCATGGTCTCAGTGACTTGTTACAAGCAATACAATATTTTATGCAACCATATTGCAACATGTTTTAACAAACATAAATGTAATAAACTAAACATGTTAAACCTATATCGGAAAGTACACGCAATACTATATGTGTAGGTGGGTCAGTACAACAGTTCAGAAACATGCTGAAGTAGTAAACATTCGATTTTGCTAGTAGTGGGTGCAATTTTTATTTGCGTTTCGTTAAAGCATTACCAGAGGAAAGTAACAAACTCTAAAGCAAACAGTGAATAAAACATTTTTTTTTTTTTTTTTTTTTTTGGTTATGCAATTTGCATCGATGTCCAAACCGTTATTGCAAATGCTGTTCACACATGTAATGTAGCTAATTACATGTACAATACCATAATGGTTTTGTCCTACAATGTGTCTTAATGAATACCATTTGCTAATTATATTGCGATTTATGCAGTGTGTGCGCTGTCTCAATGCAAGTTGAAGTATTACTTATGATTCTTGCCGTACCTACTATAGATTCTGCAAATGCAGTACATAAATATATTTGTTGCGAATTGCACACGTAAAGAAATGTTAAAACCTGCCCACCTTGTATCCTGTGGTATTTAAATTAAGAAATTTATTTATTCAATTATGTTTTTCAATCAAGGGCACAATGCTGAGACTGAAATGTGGCGTTTGATTACAAAGTGCCAAGAATAAATGTAAGTTTGCTACAACCTGTTTCCTTTAAAGAAAACCATACTTATTGCTTCATAACTAGCCAAATATATTATGTTTTAAAAAAAGTCAGGTACCAAGTTACTGGTCCCAGAATGCATATTTTATAACCTTGCTTTTATTCATGGATGACATAATTTGTGGACCTTCCCTCTTTGCATATACCTCTGTGAAAGGATAATTTACATAAGAAGAGGTGATTTATTCATGAGGATAAACTACTAACCAAATGATTTTAGCCAAATTATAATTGTACAATACTATTATCAGAATTAATAACAGTTATGTGGAATTATTTTAAAAAAATTGACTAGAAATCTCTTGGTGTTCATAAATTAACAAGGCATTCCATATATTGTGACTTTGTGGGTTCGTGAAATTAAAAGTCCAATTGCACATACTCAAAATGTTCTTTAGTTCCACCGAATTACAGTTGGAACACTTGCCGATTACACAGAATTACGTAGCGCACACAATTACAATTCGCCAGTTCGTCTGTCACAGGTCCACTCTACACTCACAATTGCGTACAATTCCTCTGATACACGTACACAGTCTTCCAGTTCTTTCACTAGCACGGCGCTCCTCACAGCTGCTCGCCAAGAACTCAACTGAATCGTCCACTGCAGGCCTTATATAGGGAAGATCACCGTTTCTGGAAGTCTCGTTGTTCCATACGTCAGAGAGGGGGAAGGAGATGGCTAGTGATGTTTTTCCAAACATCCCCGTCGTTAGCGCTACAAGATAAATGAGTAGGCGTGGGCTTAATGCCTCCTGCCACCTACCCGGCTGCTAGCTGGTCGGGTCTTCTGATAATTAGGTGACAATATTCTCCATATATCTCACCTAGTCTATAATAACACTAACCTAACGCAACCTATATAACCTATAACACTAACCTAACGCTATGGAAAAATCTAAACTATAAGCGAACTATAATAATAACTATACAGAACTATGCTTGACCTAATTACGAATGAACTAATAATGAAAATATCGCGAAAATTTACAGAAAACAGCTAATAAAAAGTTAAAACAAGACGCCTGATGATACTACATGTATTTGGTTTTCCAGTTAATTACACATTCTAAACACAAGTTAGCGTAAAATCCTAGTGGAAAATATTGCCAACCGTTCACATTCCACCATAATGCACAGGGTAACAAACCTACACGTAAATCGAGTTAGTAATACGAGGAACTGAACCTAACCAATAGTTATTGATAACTGAAAGGTAACAAACTGCCGCAGTAACCGCAGATCGTATAAAAGCGACAGTATCAATGTGTACTCGACAAAAGAGAGCGAAAACATTAGATCAGGTGAGTACTTCACATTGAAGTACATTTAGGAGTATCTGTTTATTTACTTATGAAAATAAGATGTAGATACCCAGTTAAACTATTCATTACACAGATACAATTTACACATATTTCAAAAACGGAGGAACGAAAGCATTTTCTTTTATGTCCATTAACTTTATATTCTTTTCTTTCTCTACTACACTCCTGGAAATGGAAATAAGAACACATTGACGCCGATGTGTCAGACCCACCATACTTGCTCCGGACACTGCGAGAGGGTTGTACAAGCAATGAACACACGCACGGCACAGCGGGCACACCAGGAGCCGCGGTGTTGGCCGTCGAATGCTGCTCTCTGGGCAGCGTTTGGGCACCGCCGCCGTCAGTGTCAGCCAGTTTTCCGTGGCATACGGAGCTCCATCGCAGTCTTTAACACTGGTAGCATGCCGCGACAGCGTGGACGTGAACCATATGTGCAGTTGACGGACTTTGAGCGAGGGCGTATAGTGGGCATGCGGGAGGTCGGGTGGACGTACCGCCGAATTGCTCAACACGTGGGGCGTGAGATCTCCACAGTACATCGATGTTGTTGCCAGTGGTCGGCGGAAGGTGCACGTGCCCGTCGACCTGGGACCGGACCGCAGCAACGAACGGATGCACCCCAAGACCGTCGGATCCTACGCAGTGCCGTAGGGGACTGCATCGCCACTTCCCAGCAAATTAGGGACACTTTTGCTCCTGGGGTATCGGCGAGGACCATTCGCAACCGTCTCCATGAAGCTGGGCTACGGTCCCGCGCACCGTTAGGCCATCTTCCGCTCACGCCCCAACATCGTGCAGCCCGCCTCCAGTGGTGTCGTGACAGGCGTGAATGGAGGGACGAATGGAGACGTGTCGTCTTCAGCGATGAGAGTCGCTTCTGCTTTGGTGCCAATGATGGTCGTATGCGTGTTTGGCGCCGTGCAGGTGAGCGCCACAATCAGGACTGCATACGACCGAGGCACACAGGGCCAACACCCGGCATCATGGTGTGGGGAGCGATCTCCTACACTGGCCGTACACTTCTGGTGATCGTCGAGGGCACACTGAATAGTGCACGGTATATCCAAACCGTCATCGAAGCCATCGTTCTACCATTCCTAGACCGGCAAGGAAACTTGCTGTTCCAACAGGACAATGCACGTCCGCATGTATCCCGTGCCACCCAACGTGCTCTAGAAGATGTAAGTCAACTACCCTGGCCAGCAAGATCTCCGGATCTGTCCCCCATTGAGCATGTTTGAGACTGGATGAAACGTCGTCTCACGCGGTCTGCACGTCCAGCAAGAACGCTGGTCCAACTGAGGCACCAGCTGGAAATGGCATGGCAAGCCGTTCCACAGGACTACATCCAGCATCTCTACGATCGCCTCCATGGGAGAATAGCAGCCTGCATTGCTGCGAAAGGTGGATATACACGGTACTAGTGCCAACATTGTGCATGCTCTGTTGCCTGTGTCTATGTGCCTATGGTTCTGTCAGTGTGATCATGTGATGTATCTGACCCCAGGAATGTGTCAATAAAGTTTCCCCTTCTTGGGACAATGAATTCACGGTGTTCCTATTTCAATTTCCAGGAGTGTATAAATAGTAATTAGGGGATGTATTATATTCTTTTAAAAAGTTCTATATCTAGATTTCAGCAGAAAAAAAATGTGTTTCGAGATCCTTGAGACCCCCCCCCCCAAAAAAAACACTTTTAGAAAAAGGTCCATTGACGTGTGTGTGTGCGTTTGTGTGTTCAAACCACAATCACAGAAACTTCTTGTCTTCATGTAATATGATACACAATTTAAGAATGACCTTTTTACTGTAGTGCAAATTTAATTTAACTTAATTCAAAATGCTTATTATATGCAAAAATTAAAATGAAACATTCAGATCTTGAATATAAATAGTCAGATAAACTGCCAGCACCTCCCCAGGTCTATGTTATTGCCCAACTAAGTTTCGCCTAATCCTTGTTTCACATAAGCTTGCCCCGTATCTCTTAACGGTCTCGTGACCTTATCACCTCTCTTTGGCTGCTATTGTAGTATAGACTGTTGTGCGGTAAAAATTAGTTCGTTATTTAACATGGTGATATATCTTTATATGTTGAAAGAGGATTGTCAAATTTATATTTTCGTAACTGTTTTAATTAAATATATTACGCAACAGAGTTGATTTATCTGAAATACATGTTATTTCTTAAACGAAGTAAAGAGGAGATTCCTTTGCTCTCAAGCACATGGCACGATAGCACGTGATTTAGCGGTAGTGATCACATATTCGTTTATATGACTTTTATCACTGACCTTGTCTTGAACTGGATTAGTCATATATCACTATTCAAAGGTGTGTTGTGCCGAGTGCGAGAGCTAAATTATTTTACGGATCGTTTATTGCGCATGTATTTATTATATGTGTAATGGCAGAGTGTACCGCCAGTTTTTCGTTGAAACATCGCAAGGGGAAACATTTACAAAGCGGTGAAAAAAGAATTGTGGTGCATGTGTTTAATGCACTCTCAGAGAGGAATCCGTCTTTTTCAGTGAGAGAAGTCGAACAGCTGTGCTCTGAACTAACAGGTGTGAGTGTTTGATGCGTAGGTACATCGCGACATGAAATTGAGACAACAGAAAAACTTACCACTCCAGGAGCGATATTGCTGTGTAGCGAAGACGTTATTTAACGACAATCATATTGTACCTGGATACAAATCGCAAAATATACTACCTTGACGAGACTTGGGTAAATGAAGGACACACGACAAGTATGGCGTGACACGACTTTTAAGACTGAAAGACAAGCATTTTTGCAAGGTATGTGTGCTGGTTTAAAAAAATCCCAGTGGAAAGGGCCGAAGGCCTTTCATTATAAACTTGTTTCGTTGCTCATTCATTCAGTTTCAACTTGCTCAGTTTCATTATAAACTTGTGTTTTGCATGCCTTCATATTGTGACTTTTTGGGTTCGTGAAATGAAAAGTCCAATTGCACCACTCAAAAATGTTCTTTATTTTCACCGAATTACAATCGGAACACTTGCCAATTACACGGAATTACGTAATGCACACAATTACAATTCACCAGTTCGTCTGTCACAGGTCCACTGCAAGCAGTTACGTACACTCCTCCGATGCACGTACACAGTCCGTTACCTCACTGGGCGCTCCTCACTGCTCGACAAGAACTCAACTTTCCTCCAGCCCGACGCGTTGCTTATATAGGACTAACTGGCCAATCTAGAAGGTTCCGGATTTGATGAAATATCCTGTATGTTCGAGAACTCAGGGGAAGGGGAAAAAGACGGCACAGTGACCCACGATCCCTCTCCTAATCATCCCTTCAGTTAGTGACAGGAGACCAATGGGTAGGCGTAGTCAGAATGCTTCACGTCTGACCCTACAGCCGGCTAGTTCTATAGGGAGTTCCGACGTTCGGGTGACAATATTGTAATTTGTATGATTTTATCTATCTTCCTGGCAATTACTATGACGTTTACTGCAGATTTAAATGTGACGGGAAGGCACCGCCTATGGTCTATGGCGCGAAAGCATTAGCCGATTAGGATGAGGGGGAAGGTAGTTGCACGCGGAGTGCTACATGTCAGCGGGGCAAGGTTATATGAAACAGAGATTAGATAAATGAGGTTTGTACCAGATTCTCGCAACGTTTTAATATGTACAATGCAATCACGATGCCACTGAGAAATTTCAGGTGGAAGTTAAGTATAGAGACGACCAGTGCACCAACAAAGCGATCTAATCAATAATACATTTTTTGTTTAATAATATTCTGTCTATATTTTAATTTTAGCACTTTAAACAAAGTAACTGAGAGTAACCGAGTGGGATGGCTCAGGGGCTTTCGTCTGTGGCCAGCACTTGGGTGGCCTGGGTTTGACTTCCGTGGCTGCCGTACCTAACCCACGGGTTTTTTCGGGGGATTTCCCGGGTCGAGAGGTTAATGCCGGTTAGGTTAATTACATCTCAGAATTTCCTGTCCTTCCATTTCATCTCCATTGTCATTCCTCATCTGGTGATCTGTTTCAGAGTAGAGGTATCGGCGGGTATCTCGGCGCTGTACAGACCCCTTAAGTCGGCCGCTCTCAGTCACCTCTCGCCTCTTCCTTCGTCCCTGGAATGCCCCACCTGGGATTTAGGTACAATAAACCACAGGTTTCGGTGCCGAATCTCCTCCGTAGCAATCCTAATCCTAACTCAAAATAAAGAAGACTTCAGAAGCCATTTCTTTAAAATACTGTGACTTTGTGGGTTCGTGAAATTAAAAGTGCAATTGCACAAACTCAAAATTTTCTTTATTTCCACCGAATTACAGTTGGAACACTTGCCGATTACATAGAATTACGTAGCGCACACAATTACAATTCACCAGTTCGTCTGTCACAGGTCCACGCCACACTCACAATTCCAGTCCGTTCGCTAGCACGGCGCTCCTCATGGCTGCTCGCCAAGAACTGAACTGACTCGTCCACTGCAGCCTTATATAGGAAGATCGCTGTTTCTGGATGCTTCGCGGCTCGCAAAATCATCCCGAATGTTCCAGAAGTAAGGGGGAGGGGAAAGAAACGGTATACTGGCTAGTGATGCTCTTCTGACCATCCCCTCTGTGAGCGCTACACAGATAAATGGGTAGGCGTGGGCTGAATGCTTCCCGTCTAGCCCCTACCTGTCAGCTGCTGGTTCTATTGGGAATTCCGATGTTCAGGTGACAATACAAATATAATGTATTCTATTTATCACGAAAATATCATAATAGTGTCGCGAACCCGTTATCTACGATAGCGCGGCTTATGTACACAAAGAGCCGGCAAATAAAGATAGCGGAAATAAAATACTTATCAACACAGATAAGTGAGGTAAATGAAAATTTCTCGTAACTTCTTCATTGATAGAGATTATTCGGTTTCTGGTTTGTTTTAGAACAGTTTAGAAATTATCAATGGAGGTCTATATAAGAGATTGTGACACGTCAGAGGAGTCGTGAACAGCAGTAAACAGTTGCAGAGTGATGCAATCAGAACGGTGTGGTAATCGACCTTGGAAGAATGTGATTGTGTATGTGATGTAATGCGACTACTGTAAGAATAGAACAGAGTGTATTTCTACGCAAATAAAGAGCTATTAGAATTTCTGAAAATTAGATTTTTAACTCTACGAACACACAAAGTCACAATATTATATGCTATTATAAAGCCACTTCTGGGAAAATCGTTAGTCATGTTTCAGAAGGACAAAATGCTCGAAAATATTTCCATATAAAGTGTAGTTTAGGGTGGAGGAATTTTTTGTTTTCCTCTTCAAAATTTCTAAGTGACTTCTTTAGAGGATGCTGCACTTATTTACTACTAAGTTTGGTTTTAATAAATCTTTTATTTTTTTTTTTTTTATTTTCTAATCCACAGTTTCCTCTACGACCACAGCTTTTCAGTACACATTGGAGGAAAGCTTTCATCCCCACGTAATATTACCGCAGGTGTCTCTCAGGCCCCGACTCTATTTAATATATACATTTCTCATATTCCTGACTTAGCTCCGACTTCTTTAGCTCCTTACGCTGATGACACAGTACTATATTATTCTCAAGTTAATCTCCAGCAAGCACAACAAGTAGTACAGCTCTCTTTAGATCGCCTGGCTCATTGGTTCCGCACTTGGTGGATCTCATTGAACCCTCAGAAAACCGAAGCTAAAATCTTCACTCTACGCCGATATACTCCGCTTACTCCGTTGTTTCGCTACAGGAACAATGTCCCTTGGCTCCCCACTACAACTCCCGTTAAATACCTTGGACTGCTTTTGGACTCTCGACTGACCTGGCGTGCTCATATCGATCGTTTTATATCACTGGCCTCCGGGCGATTTTCAAAACTCTCACCTCTGTTCCATCGCCGTTCCAGCCTCGGCCTACAGTCTTCATTGTTACTCTACAAATCACTTGTTCGTCCGCTTATTACATATGCCTGCCAAGTGTGGGGGGCAGCATACACATGTAATCTGCGTCATCTTCAGGTTATACAGAATCGCTTCATGCGCATCGCTACCAACGCTCCATGGTTCATCCGTAATCAGCAGCTACATCACGAACTAGGACTGTTACCTCTTCACGACTACATTCGCAGAATCGCTCGTCGTTTCTTTTTAACGCTGCAAGCAGTTCCAGGAGCTGTGCATTATAACATCGGCGTCCGCACGCGCCAGCCCTCACGCTTGAAGAGGAGACTACCACAGGACCTGCTTCTAAGTGATACCTCTGATTCGAGCGATTCTAGTGCTTGATATATATCTAACATCTCCAATAGTGACATAATTTCTCAGAGAGTATTATTGGAGTTGTAACTTAATGTAGTTAGGGGGCGGCCTGTTAGCCTACCCCTGAGTGTTATTGTTCTTTAATGTATTGTTACCTTCTTTTCACTCTGATCTGTAAAGCATTGTACTGCTGATCGATCAATAAAAGAAATTATATTTTTTTTTATTTTTGACGTATGCTGCTCCAGATAAACCTTTTATTTGACCATTTTGGTAAATGTTTTTGGAGGTCGGGGGGGGGGGAGTATAAGTGCCCTCAAAACACACTCTTATGCTGAATTCTCGCATAGAACTTTGGATTCATGATAGAAAAAGTAAGAATAACGATATTGTTTGATTTATAGCTTCGATTGGCTCCCAGGCAATAAAAGTTCAAGAATTTTTATTCTACACTTAATATATTAAGGCTTCTTGAGAAGACATACATAATTCGGCTACGTAATGAAGAAAGATGAATTCCTTCCAATGTCCTTCTGAATCGCAAGCGTTCGGCCTATAGTTTTATAAAATTATTTTCAGCGTGTACTTGAAGTTGTAGTTTGGGCGGCTAATTACAAGGTATTATTGTCCGGTGAAGGTGTGGATCATCTTCTAGATCCTAGAGGACGTGATAACGAGATCTGAGAAGGCACGCGTCAAAAACCTCACCCTCTGTCACGAGCTAAGGTTCTCACGAACCGCCCTGGCTCTGACCCCGGGAGCCCGCACACGAAGACACTGAGAGGAACTTCTATGTTTTTGAAGTCCACTTGTGATGCAGGCCATACAGGTATTACATAATCTTATACTAAAGGTAAAAACAGTCGGTGAATGTAGAGCTGACACTGGGAAAGTTGATTCAAATATATACCAATCCAAATAGGTTAATCCTGTCGGATCCTTTAGACTTTCGATATATAACTGTCATTAGTAATTAAGCTCTAAAGCTTATAATGTTAAGAAAAATAGGAGGGATTATAACGATACTAAGAAATATTCAATTTACAACACTCACAAGCCTTTCTGTACCCATTGGTTAATGCCATACAACATGTAAGTCTATTTACCAGAGCTTTGTTGGTATGGAGCATGATGATATGTGAGCACTTATGTATTACTTGCCAACGAGAAACAAATATCAGATTATCTAATGAAATGATGATCCCCTACTACTCATTTATAAAATAAATCTTCCACATTTAAATATCTACAATTCACAGTAATGAATTAATAAGGAGGAGAAAAACGAATATAAATTTTTCAAACATATTTATCAAATGACATACTTACTATTGTAAAAATGTAAATAACCCGGTTTGGAACAGTTCTGGACACCAACTAAGGTCGTAAAAAGGGCACTTGATAAATCCATTTTAATAAGGTACTAATTTTTTTTATACACTAAATTATTCTTTACTTCTAATTTATTTAGAGATATAAAAAGTAATTATATCTAATTGAGAATGAAAAGGACTCCACAAGAAGATTCAGGATGCCTCAACTTTGTGGGTTCGTGAAATTAACAGTCCAATTGCACAACTCAAAAGTGTTCTTTATTTCTTTCGAATTACAGTCGGAACACTTGCCGATTACACAGAATTACGTAATGCACACAATTACAATTCACCACTTCGTCTGTCACAGGTCCACCGCACGCTCACAGTTACGTACAACTCATCTGATGCACGTTCACAGTCTTCCAGTCCGTTAACTCACTCGACGCTCCTCACGGCTGCTCGCCAAGAACTGACCTCACTCGCCACTGCAGGGCCGCGCCGTGGCTCAGTGGTTAGACCGCTTGGCTTTCACCAAGGCGGCCCGTGTTCGATCCCAGGCGACCACAAAGTGAGATTTGTTGTGGACAACACGGCGCTGGGGCGGGTTTTCTCCGGGATCTCCAGTTTCCCCCGCCATCTCATTCCACCGGTGCTCAATCTTCATCTCATGTATCATCAGTGTCACCGCCTGCGGTGCCGTATGTAGTAAAAACGGGCGTTAAACACTACACACCTCGCCACTGCAGCCCCTTTTTATAGGAACAACGCTGTTTCTGGAAATCTCGCGGTTCAGTGAATCATCACGAAGGTTCGAGACGGCAGGGGGAGGTGAAAGAGGCGGCCAGCGACCAGTGACACTTCCGTAATCATCCCCTCAGTTAGTGACCGAGATAAATGTGTAGGCGTGGTCCGAATGCCTCCGGTCCCATACTCAGCTGTCAGTTGGTCGTGCTTTCCGATAATTGGTTGACAATATGAATTTTTCGTTAAATTTACATATCGAATGCTAGAATGAAATAAAATACCTTCTCTACCCACTAGGTTGGTTGAAAATATGAAAACTTCACCACGTCCTCAAATAAAGCACATCGATTCGTCTCCCCACAACATGTTCCTATCAGAATAATTTAATAGGAACACAAATGTATATGAGTTCTTCAGTACTTCCAAAATATTAAACTAAAAATGTCCTTCATCTATCCACGTCAGATATTCATTGTGTGTGTGTGTGTGTGTGTGTGTGTGTGTGTGTGTGTGTGTGTGTGTGTGTGTGTGTGTGTGTGTGTGTGTGAACAGCATGACAAATAAATACGAGTACCAAACTTGCTAATATAACCAGTATTCTTTAAGGGTGCTACACAAATATTTTCAAAAAACTCCGTTTTCCAATTTACATTTTATATGCATTTTTGGGGGATTTTTTTTTCTCAAAAGTAGCTGTAATAGTTTTATTGAAATACTGTATTTTTAAGATATTTTTGTGGCAAATTTCTAAAATCTTCTAGAAATACCTTATGAACTTCTCTTCATTCTGAACGACTTTTGCATACCAGCTAAGAAATTTTTAAGTGCATTTAAGTGCAGAGGATCTACTCCCATTAGTCCTGGAAACGTAGGACCAAGGACCCGGGCCTCCTTCTACCCGGGAGCGATGGATACTCCAGGGCTTTCTAAACCCCCCTCCCCCCTGAGCACAACGTCAAGATGGGATGGAAGTGGATACGCCACTTACCCGCATCAACCCCGCAGGGAAGACTACCGAAAACCTCGGTGGGGTCCCTGGTGATCTAGCACACCTTCTACTAGCTCTGCAGGCTAGTAATCGGGACTTTTTGGGCAACCCTCTACCCCCACCGGGCGGTCGTAGTCTGGCCGGAAGTACCCAATTCCCCGTGGGTGTCGGGAACACACTGCCCCCTCCAGTCCAACCCAATCCGAACAACTCCCCTACGGGAGGGCTCGGCAGTTTCGCCCGAGGATTCTCTAGTAACGTCAGAGGTAACACGAGTGCTAAGGGTCCGCAGCGCCCGCACCACGGCAGCTGAAGGGGACGGATCCCCTCCCCTACGAGACCAGTAAATCTACTACATAAAATATGTAAACAAATGTTCTTTCTTTCATTAACCGATTATTCGTTTTATATGGAGGACGTATACTCCCAGTGAGCCCTTGAGGAGAAGCCTACTGAGGAACAGAGACTCTGGTTCAGAGTGATCAGCCCGGCAAATATGCTTTACAGATGTTTGTTATTGAGACACTTAGTAACAGTGCACATAACAATTGAGGTAGCCGTGAACGACCCCTCTAGCTAAATATGGCAGGATCACTATAACACAAATTGAGGACTTTAAGTTTGATAGGTATCACTGGTCTGTACTGGAGAGGTCACTCAGGAGAAGATCTTGTTGCAGTCTGCGCTTGAGGCGAGTTGGTTGGCGAGTGCGAGCGCCGAGATTGCACGTAACAGCTCCAGGGACCTCCTGGAGAAGGTAAAAGAAAGGTCGTGCCAGCCGGCGGATGTACTGGTGAACGGGTAGAAGACCAAACTCGTGATGGAGCACTTGTAGCTATACGCAGCACCCTGCTTTGTAATACCTGCAGTCGGCGGAGATTAGTCTTGCTGGTGCCAGCCCAGACTGGAGCTGCATAGGTAAAAATGGGACGGACTAGAGATTTGTAAAGAAGAAGGGAGGATTCATAACCAAGTGACGTACGCCTGTTGAGAAAAGCGTACAGTTTTGAGAGCCGTGTAGACCCAAGTGTAACATACCGACAGATGTGGGCGTTCCAAGTTAGTCGAGTGTCCAGTAACAATAAATTTATTATTCTTGTGGTTAATGAAAAAATAAGTGCTGGTTACCAGTACCTTTAAATATATGTTATAAATAAAATAAATTTAGCTGAGATTTTTCCAGTTTAAATTAGAATTGCTGGCTTCCAGAAATTATCAGTAGCTTTTTGTAGTTTTGTATAGTCTTTGTTATTTAAATTTATCTGTAATGTTTGGTTAAGTAGTTAGAAGAATAGTAGTATTGTGCTGAGTGGAAATTTGCTGGTTAGCAGTAAATTTTGTAGTATTATAGGCAGTAGTAGTTTTGTTTTTTGTTTTTTGTTTGTTTTGTGTTTTATCTATTTTTATTTTTGTAGTTGTAGAAAATCTGAAACAATTATGTATCATTAATAATGTAATGTTTTATTAAGAAATAATAAATGTAAAATTTGAATGTGTGTCCTGGTATAGTTTCAAGGAGCCGGGGTATGATATTCAGATTTTATTTTATTTTATTTATTTTATCCAGTAGCACCCCAGCACACTGGCTGGTAACCATGAGAGTTGTTCCCTGAGCAGCTGTAGTGAAGATCAGCCCGGTGTGAGAGTGAGGAAGTACATGACAGAATGAGCGAAATAAATGAAGCAATGTAAAGGCTGAGTGCAACAGTGGTCTATCCCACGTTATAATGAAACTTAGATATTGTACTGCAAAGTTGGCAGCAGCCATTTTTTCATACTTTCCTACCATATTGATGTTATTTGCATAATTACTTACTCTGAACATTGTCAATCTTGTGTACAGTAAAAAATAATTGTGCTAATATGAAACTAGAAGGCTGGCATTGATATCAATGCGATGCTTGACACATAATTTTATGGGTTAGACCACTGTTGCACGGAACTATAACATTAGATAACAGGTACTTGATTCATGATTGTATGGGTTAGACGATGGTTGCACAAAAATGTACTGCCATAGTTTGAAAGCAAGAAATCAAGTTGCTGCCAATGTGCAAAAATACATTTATTTGTAATATGTAGTTCAAGGTTAATGACAACAAATGGCGGGGTCAACTAAAATTTGACATTGGAGAGGGTTGACCACTGTTGCACTCGGCCTTTCCATTGGTGGAAGGATGGTAGGAGAAATCGGAAATCCCGCAGAAAACCCGCCCTACGGCGTGTTGTCCACCGCAAATAGTACCGGTCACTTCGAATCAACCCGGACCATCTTTTTGAGAGTCAAGCAGTCTAATCAATTGAGCACGGCGTGGCCTAAATATGTAAATATAGATAAGTAATAAATTTATGTGAAATACGTTTTTTCTATAGGTATTAACTTCCTTCAAATGGAAAAACGATATTTGCTTTTGAATGCCTTTTTTGTTCTCCTTTTATTGATGTTAAAAATGCGTGAAGTATAGTCACTAATTATTATATTTAAAATTATTATTATTATTATTATTATTATTATTATTATTATTATTATTATTATTATTATTATTATTATTATTATTATTATTATTATTATTATTATTATGATCATCATCATCATCATCATCATCATCATCATCATCATCATCATCATCATCATCATCATCATCATCATCATCATCATCATCATCATCATCATCATCATCATCATCATCATCATCATCATCATCATCATCATCATCATCATCATCATCATCATCATCATCATCATCATCATCATCATTATTATTATTATTATTATTATTATTATTATTATTTATTATCCAATTTTTTATTCCAATTTTACCCAAAGGTATATTAGGAATATAGTTTACAAATTTATGAATATAATACAATTTACAAAAACATAACAAATTTGATATCAAGCTGACAAACAGTAAACATCAAGATGAATCATTTAGCTTATGAAATATTTTGTTTAAGAAAGCCATGAAATATTGATAAGTTTTGTAATTCATCAGAATATGTGTAAGTGGTTTTGAGAAAGTGTAACCTAAGGATTGCAGCAATAATTCAAGTTCGTATCTTTCAATTCAGAAAAACGGGCAATCAAATAAAATGTGAGGCACATCTTGAAGATGATTTCCACAAATACAATGAGATGTGGATTTGATTTTAAATCGAAATAAGTAAGCTGAAAATTTGCCATGACCAGTTAAGAATTGAGTGAGAACATAGTTAGGATTAACGAATTTACATTTATGTCTGTCAGAAACTGTTGCGAAATATAAATCCTTAGTCAAAACACCACAATCACTTTTTAACCAGTATTCATTCCAGTCGTTGGTGATAATCTCCTTTAATGTTTGCCTCACATAAGAAATGGGACATAGAGTGTATATCTCTGGAAGATTTAAAGTCGCAGCTCTCTTTGCAAGCTCATCTGCACATTTATTTCCAGCAATCCGTACGTGCCCTCTGACCCATTTAACACACAGATGAGAACCACATAATAATTGACTTCTTATTTCAGCTGCAAGAGGACTGCTGTTTTTGGTATATTTCAAAGCTGCAATTGCTGCTTGTAAGTGACTGTAAATGCGAGCGGTACATTGTAAGTTGTTGCACCATTTAACTGCTTCACGAATTGCTAATAATTCAGCTTGAAAAACTGAACACTCCTTGGCAAGTCTGAACATAGAAGAATGGCATTCTATGGAGCGAGAGAATACCACAAAAGCACATCCTACTTTAGCATTTTTACTAAGCCCTTCAGCTATCCGAGAGCCATCTATGTAAATGGAGTACTGGTGGTATTCTGCTGCACAATCTTCAAGAAGACTAGAGACAGCGGTGGCTGGATGAGAAGCTTGTTTTACTGGTTGTTCAAGTTGCTGTTGTGAAATATGTTGTGGCGAAGCTCGGCCATTTCCAATGTTGTTGATATTTGCCTTTTTAACCAGTAAGAAAGATGGGTTCAATGTTAGCAATAATGAGCGCTGCTGAAGTGGAGATGGTGCGGGTATCCTCGGATGATTCTTAAGATGTATCCACGCTGTATCTGTAATAATTTAGTCTGTGCCCATCTCTTCTGAAAAATACTTTGCAATGCTCCTGCACAATAGAGAACCATAGGTTCAATCGCCCCTTTATAAATTAACTTCAATAAAGAAGAGTTTAGGCCCCATGTTGGTCTCGTTAAAGCAGTCAGTGCGGTAAGAAGTTTACTACCCTTCCTGGTTACATAATCAAGATGATTTCGGAATGTCAGACGTCTGTCTAAAATAACTCCTAGATGCTTCAAATTATCCACTAATTTAATCTTTCTATTATTCATATAAAGAGATAATTCTTCCAAATTTCTTTTCTCAGTGGCTAGCATAGACAATGTCTTGTTGGCATTAAAATTCAATTTGTTAGTTACACACCAGGAGTGAATGATATGGAGGGCTTCATTGGCTGTCGTTTGTAAAACATTAACAAGAAGCTCTTAGAATAATAAGCGTTTGTAAGATCAGTTTGTATGTAAAAGAGTCACGTGAATGCAACTTCAGACCTCCCGCCGCGCGAGTGTTTCAAATGAGTACTCCATTAGTGAACCTCGCAGGTTACAGTTCAGATTAGTTAATGTCACCAAGGAAGTTAAAGTAAACAAACAGTACGAATAAAAATACACATGGGTGGATCTAGTGAGATATATGTTTTAAAAAAACTGTAAATTACTGGTTTTGTTATGAACTAACGCCCCTAACACGCCTCTATTATGTAGAATCTAAATGTGATCGATGTCTTTCACAGATATATACCTCTGACAACATTTGTTAATGTAACGCAGTCTTTGATGTTACGATTTCTCTCCCTCCACACCTCCCGCTCTCTCTCTTTCTCTCTCCTTCCCTCGCTCAGACGTACATACATGCAAACATTAATATACCACTTAGAGGACGCTGTTCATTTAGAATCCGAACAAATGTGAACCTTGGAGTTAATAATAATCTCTCAGGGCTTTAAATGAGAACATAAACAAAGACTTGGTGAATAAAAATAGCAAAGTATCTTCGTAAAAATAAACAACTAAACTTAGAGCGCAGACATTGTAAAATGAAATAACAGGTGTTTCAGAAAGGACATAGAATTGCCTGGGAACAGCTAAGGAGGGAGAACGTGACGAATTGAAATGGAGGGATCCAGCATTTAGAACACGGGCAAACCTCAGCAAAAGTTCTATCCCACGGGCGTAGTGCCCAGGACATCCCCAAATCGAATCGCACACATTACTACGATGCCACCATGCTCACTTTAATACCATTTACTAAATCAGGAGTTGCGTCAAAACTTTGGAAGTGTTTTCTATTTCTTAAAAGAGTTGCCACATTAAATAAGTGCTCCTGATTAAACTCAAATGTTTTTGACAGTATCTACCTCTCGTGTACCTGTGCAACATATTAAACAGCGTTCATTAAGGGAAATGTCTACTATTATGTGTTTCAAATGGGAAGGGTTCTGGAGTCTAGCTAATCAGATGACGTATCACACTCAGCGTTGCCAGCTTGTTACCCCACTCCTTTTTTATTTCCCCCTCTCTCGCACACTCGCACAAAATGCAGGTCTGCTTGGCGCAGACGTAAGGGTAAGCAAATTATATTTTACAAACTTATACAAAGATGCAGCTGCCAAATAAAAATTGTTGGCAAATTATGTATATTTTAAAATACCATAACTATAATTATAGTTTATAAATTACCTGTTTTTCTAATCCAATGGGACTGCCAGTGGCTGATCCATATCGCTGTCAATGTTACTTCCGTTAAGACACAATTCATCATTGTCACTGTCTTCATCGTCTGGAGTCTTGCAAATTTATGATTATAGGTTCCAAAATCTCGTCACGTGCTATTTCTTTCTTAAAATCGTCTTCTTGAAGGTTTTCTGCATGCCTCACGCAGTTTTCCCAGTCCTGCTGTGTTACCTTGTCAATTGCTTCGTAAACAAGTCGCTTAACGTCCGTCAGTTTAAAAGTATTATTTCTGTCTGCAATCCCCCTTTTTATTTGAGCCCACACCAACTCAATTGGATTATATTGGCAGTAGTAAGATGGGAGGCGTATTACCTCGCGTCCCTTTTCAATTGCAAGTTGATCCAGATGATACACTTTTTCCGTGCTTTTAAACGGAAGTACTCTTTGCAATAACTCATTTTTAGTGACTGTTTGCGAATTTTTTTTGAAGAAACTGTACACCTTAAAAATAATACTTCGAGCCTAACTTCGCAATACCTGCCTTTTTTACTCGCCACTAAATTCAGCGTAACAAGCCATTGCAATATTTAACTCTTACTCTACTGTTGTGTAAAGAACAACTGTATGATATTGATCTGAACTCTCCAGAGTAAATAAACACTTCTTATCCAGCATTCGTTCATAAACATATGCATACAGCATTCCACAGGCTAACAGGAAATTAAGTGCTTACTCTTTCTCGAATTTAACACCTTCACTTATTCACAGTAAATCTTTTATCACGTCATGTCAGTAGTTTAAATTTCAGTTCTGAGTAATTAAAAGTATATGTACATACATACACACCAACCACTTTGAACTCTCTAGAGTAATTAGAGATTACGAACCATTCATAAACAAAGATATAATGTGACCAGACACGTTCTGTCAGGGCGGCAGGAAATTTATTGTTTCCTTTCGCTCGAATTGGATTATTCAAAGTAATTCTTTTATTGCGTCATGTCAAACATTTACGTTTCAGTTCTGAGTAATTACAAATATACGTACATTCATACATGCCAACCAATAATGATATTCATACAGTGCTTACGTCTCTATTTATTGTTATAATACAGGTAATATTGGTTTACTTATTTGTATTAGAAAAACTATTTGAGCTAAAAATATGGGGTTTTCATGGTTATGTTAGATACATTACTCTCTACCTTCCACATGGATCAGTTTTGGCAAAATATGATTATTGTCTTAACGCGAATAGTATTTCATACAGATTGATTAGGTTGGCGCTCGTCACGCATCACTTAGCGGGAATGTAATACAACACCACAGGACTCCCATTGGTTGCTCACCTCGTAGCGCTCTGGGACAAACACCTTCCCATTTGAAACACGTAATAGAAGTAGTTTTTCTCCATTTGTGGTATGTATCAAACAGAGAGTATAGTCCATTTTAAAATTAGACTTGGCCTCGAAATTAGGAACACCACAATACTCAATCCTCACCGTATATCTCTACCTCTCCCACCTTCAGTGGCTGGCGTAGAATACATTACTACTCCGCTTATACTCGGTAGGAATCGATTCATATCTAATTTTAGCCAATCATAAGCAACAGAACATCCTCCTCTTGTGGAGAAAATCACGTGTTAGGGGTTGGTTCCGCTTAACCGCTGTAAACATCTTAAATACGAAGTCAGTCTAATTTTAAAATGAACTCCATCTGTGGAAGTCACATTATATACGGTTTAAAATAAAATTGTGTGCAATTTTCAAATGCGGTACGTTGTTATAAAATTATGTATTGCACTCTAAAAGGATTGTGTTGTTCAAAGGGGGAAAAATGAAAGAATATTAATTACAATAAATTTCATGAACGTTATTGCATTATTTTCCTCATGAAATCACATGTATTAGCATAATGAATGCTCCTTAGCGATTTAATTTACACTGAAGTTAAAAAAGAATAAAAATAAAATACGTATAGTATTTACACAAGTAAAAATATTTATTAATTGTGTCTATTTATCTTACGAAGTTGATGTTAATACTTCTTTCTTCTTTATAAAAAGGATTTCGAAGGCATATTGCATTCATCTTCAGTTAAACAAACTCCGTTGTATAGGAAATCTCTGTTATCAAGCTTTTTCTTTTGTTATGATATGTTTTCAGCATTACCAACATCCAAAGACAAAACAAACCTAAAAAAGAATCAATTGCCGGTATGTCAAAATTCATTATGTTATGTTTATTTTTAAAATAAATATTTTTTCCCACACTATTAAATCTATGGAAACATTTAATGGTTCTAATAATTTAACTTCGGCATTTATTTCATTATTTTATTTATTTTATGATTTTATTTATTTTTAAATAAGTTGGTATAACTTTACCTTCTCAAAATAAATATAGTATTAAAAATTTATTACAATTTTATAAAAAAGATAAAAGTTGTAATAATAAAAAATCTGGTATTTATCAATTTAATTGTTTAGATTGTGATCAGGTTTATATTGGAAAGACGAAACGTAGTTTGGAAATCAGAAAGAAAGAACACTTTCGTAACATTAAATATAAACAAATTAATAAATCGGCCGTAGCAGACCATTTTTGGCAATTTAACCATGAAATAAATCCCGAAGTTAAATTATGAAAACAATTAACTGTTCCCATAGATTTAATAGTGTGGGAAAAAATATTTATTTTAAAAAATAAACATCGCATAGTGAATTTTTACATAATGGCAACTGATTCTGTTTTTAGGTATATTTTGTCTTCGGATGTTAGTAATGCTGAAAATATAACAAAAGAAAATACATAGTAACCGAAATTTCCTTAACAACGAAGCTTTTTTAACTGAGGATGAATGGAATTTGCCTTCCAAATCGATTTTAAAAATAAGAAAGAAATACTAACATCAAGTTCTTAAGATAAGTGGACATTAGTTTACAAATATTTATATTTGCGTAATATTTATTACTCCACTGTAACTAGCTTCATTTTCTGTGTATTTATTCATTTTTAGTAAAATATAATTCCAAGACTGAAGCACTGCATGGCTAGAAACACACACACACACACACACACACACACACACACACACACACACACACACACACACACACACACACACACACATATATATATATATATATATGTGTGTGTGTGTGTGTGTGTGTGTGTGTGTGTGTGTGTTAAATTTACGTCGTTTAACGTTTTAAGTCATATCGGACGATGAGTGGAATTGGTGAAATGATGCTCAAATGGGTCCAGGGTCCATGGAGATTAAGGTTACCCGACATTCGTGTTTCAGGATAAGGGAAAATCCCGGAAAAACCTTGTTCAGGTAACTCACCCTGACCGAAATTCGAACTCGGGACCTCTTGAACGTGAGGCAGACACGCTACCACCACGCTACCGAGGCGGGCTATTTATAAATTATAAATGCTAGTTTAGTGACGTCGTTGCTGCTGTAGCAGTGTAAATGTACCTGTCTTGTTTCCATTGCAGTTACGACTAGCTTCATTAGTTTAGTATTGTATGTAAACATTTCACGTTCACCTGTGTGGGCTATAGGCGCATTGCTAAAGGCCATAACGGTAAGACAGACATTGACAAATGTATCTCTCGTGGATCTACACGGTAACGGGTTTGATTCCACATGCACTTCTCTTGCTCCGGCCACATAAAGATGTTGGTGCAAGAGTATAGATTTCTTAAGCAGAAATCTGCACCAAAAGGAAAAATCAAAACGCACATTTCCTTTTGAGTCCTTGACTTTTGCAGGATAAATATTTTTGTTTGCCTTCCAGTGTGTAATATATGCAGTCGGTCTGGGTGGCCTACTGATCTCAAAGTCCCGGTTCAAATCTTGGCCAGACCTATCATTATAACTGTGCTTAGAAAGGTCAGTCCCATGTAACTATGTGTTTCAAATGGGAAGGTGTTGCTCCTTGAGAGCTACTAGGTGAGCAACCAATCGGAGTTCTGCGGTGTTGTCGTATTACATTCCCGCTAAGTGGAGTGTGAGGAGCGCCAACCTAATCAATCTATATGAAATACTATTCGCACTAAGACAAAAATTCAGGTTTTGCCGAAACTGATTCATGTGGAAGGTAGAGAGTAATGTATCTAACATAACCATGAAAACCCCATATTTTTAGCTCAAATAGTTTTTCTAATACAAATAAATAAACCACTATTACCTGTATTATAACAATAAATCTTGACGACTGCACTGTATGAATATCTTTATTGGTTGGCATGTATGCGTGTACGTATATTTGTAATTATTCAGAACTGAAACTAAATGTTTGACATGACGTGATAAAAGAATTGCTTTGAATAAGCCAATTCGAGCGAGAGGAAACAATAAATATCCTGCTGCCCTGGCAGAAAGTGTCTGCTCACATTATATCTTTGTTTATGAATGGTTCGTAATCTCTATTTACTCTAGAGGGTTCAAAGTAGTATGTACCTATACTTCTAATTACTCAGAACTGAGATTTAAACTACTGACAGGACGGATAAAAGAATTACTGTGAACAAGTCAAGGTGTTAAATTCAAGAAAGAGCAAACACTTCATTACTTGTTAGTCTGTGGAATGCTGTATGCTTATGTTTACGAATAATTGCTGGATAAGAAGTGTTTATTTATTCTGGAGAGTTCAGATCAATATAACTCAGTTGTTCTTTACACAACAGTAGAGTAAGAGTTAAATAGTGCAATGGCTTCTTGCGGTGAATTTAGTGGCGAGTCAAAAAAGGCAGGTTATCAACAGGACTGGGAAAACTGAGAGAGGGATGCAGAGAACTTTCAAGAAGACGATTTAAAGAAAGAAACAGCACGTGACGAGATTTTGGAACCTATAATCATAAATTTGCAAGACTCAGACGATGAAGACAGTGACAATGACGAATTGTCTCTTAACGGAAGTGACATTGACAGCGATATGGATGAGCCACTGGCAGTTCCATTGGATTAGATAAACAAGTAATTCATAAACTATAATTATAGTATTTTAAAATATACATAATTTGCGAAAATGCTTTTTCCAATTTTGATTTTGGCAACTGCAACATTGTAAAAGTTTGTAAAATATAATTTGCTTACCCTTACGTCTGCGCCAAGCAGACCTGCATGTTATATGAGAGTGCGAGAGAGAGGGAAATATAAAAGGAGTGGGGTAACAAGCTGGCAACGCTGAGTGTGATACGGCATCTGATTAGCTGGACTCCAGAACTCTTCCCATTTAAAACGCATAATAGATTCACTGGTTAAAAGAATTCCTGCGGGACAAAATCCTGTCACACGTCGCAGCCAAGACGTTCCTGACTTTTGAAAGCGTCCATAACAAATAAAATACATATCCTTTTATATAACTAAGCGACGATTTGCTGGTAAGTTTCTACAAGCAAACTATGTTTAGGAAAGCTTATTTTTCTACCTCATTAATATTAATCGAAATATTCTTTTGCAGATATAGCTTTACTACACAATTTGTAGAAGCTATAGGGGAACAGAGGAAACCAACTCAGTGGTCAAGTGTTCAAACCAGCTCGCTGTACTCTGACTCAGAAAGTCAGTACCCTTTTGTTGATATTGTGAGAAATAATTGAACAATGAAAACACACTTGGCAAAGTATCGAAAATTCAAACCAATAACAAGTGTCATCTAGAAATATGCTGATGCTAAAAAAAATATATGAAAAAATAATTATTTGAGTTTTCTATATCTTTGTCTCAGTGTAGGTCTTTGTCTATATTTATCCGATAAATTTATAAAAAAAAATCCCTTCGAAGGAAAAAGGCTTCATAGGCTATTCCTAGAACATTTAAAACATGCATTTGATTAACAATGCATATATCTTAAAATTATGGTACTTAAGTAAAAACTTTAAGTTTTTTTTTTAATAAAAAGCAAACATGAGCTGAATTTTCCTGACGGCGTATATGTCCTAGACGTTCTCGGGCTTCGCGCCAGGTAAGAAGATGTCACATTGACGTTTCGGGAGCGTTCATCTCTCCCATCTTAAGGATGCTCAATGCATTGAGCATCCTGAAGATGCCCGCCCCGGTAGCGTGGTGGTAGAGTGTCTGCCTCACGTTTAAGAGGTCCCGAGTTTGAATCTCGGTCAGGGTGAGTTACCTGTATAAGGGGTTTTCCGGGGTTTTCCCTTATCCTGAAAGACGAATGTTGGATACCTTTAAGCTCTATGGACCCTGGGCTCATTGGAGCATTATTTCACCCATTCCATTCATCGTCCGATATGACTTAACGTTGGAGGACGTAAATTACAAAAACAAATAAAACAATCCTGAAGATGGGAGAGATGCACGCTCCCGAAACGTCGATATCACATCTTCTTACCTGGTTCGCAGACCGAGAACGTCTAGAACAAATAGCAAATAATTTTTCTTTCCATATAAAGAATGGTTTGGGGTAGAGATTTTTCTTAAACTCCTCATGCTGCATTCTTAAAAAAAAAATGAAATTAAACACCTGAGTTGTGATGTTCCCATTCACATCGACACACATACATGGACTTTTTCAAAAATTATTTTTTTTTTATTTAGAGGACCTCAAAGTGTACATCTACCGTGAAATTTTAGTATAGTATATATTTTCTTTCTCTACTCCCCCTATTTCGATAAGTAAGCAGCAAGAAAACAAAATTCAAACTCCCTTACTTAAGATTTTGTTTCTTTCCATTTTTAACCAATGGTACGTTACAAAAGTTTGTAAGCATAAGCTTTCTAACAAGTTTTCTTACTTATAAAACCTAATCGTATGTATAGTTTGTCGTAAGTTACTATTAGTGGTGTACGTAAACTCATTGCTGTGAGGAACACTAGACTTTGTTTTTAATTTACATCCTCCAACGTTAAGTTATATCAGACAAGGAATGGATTGTGTGAAATGATGCTCAAAATAGCCCAGGGTCCATAGAGCTTAGAGTTACCCTACATTCCTGTTTCAGTATAAGGGAAAACCCCTGGGAACAACGTTATCCAGATAACTCACCCGGACCGAGATTCGAACTCGGGGCCTCTTGAACGTGAGGCAGACACGCTACAATCTACGCTACCGAGGCGGGCAAAAACAGTAGAGTTCTGCTCCCATTGCAAGCATAAGGAGTGTCACAAGTTCCTTTTTTTTAACTCTGAGAAAAAGGACTTTTAAACATCGAAGGTATATAGGTTAAAAGAAAGAGGAGAGAAGGATAGAAATGGATAGAGGAGAAAAAGAACGAACGAAGCAAATGGTGGCTGACTGAGGGTCAGCACGTTGTGTGTCATTCGTGTACCTGTCCTAGATGGACTTAACCACTTAATGACAGGATATGTGGGGTTTTGTGGGGTGGCGGGTTTAGTTTAGGTGGATGAAAAGAAGGGAGGTGGCCGTAGCTGCTCGTTGGTGGCCTACTCGGGTGCAACGCCTGTGTGCACCGCTGGTGTAAGAAAATTAAGGAAGAGTTGAATTTAGAATAATTACCAGTCTAATTTTCAAGTAGGTATAATTTTGAGGTTGTAATATCAACTTTATTGTTTCCGGATGTGCCCGCATGCCATGCGGGGAAGCCGGTAGAGCTTGAAGCGTCGTGCTGGGTAGTTCCCTAGAGACCTAACCAGGGCGCTCTGATGGTGAGGCAAACTCGCGAAGAATTTTGTGGCACGGCGTCTAAAGACGCCTTCCACATAGTGGAGAGATGAGGCTTCATGAAGGTGTCTCACGGGAAAGCACCAGCCTACAGAACAGATGGCCCTAAGGCATCAATTCTTAACACGCTGGAGTTGTTACAGATTGGTTTCTTCGGCCATGCCCCGATCTCACACGCATAAAGCATTTTAGGAAGAATCAAAGCCTGAAAAAGACGAAACTTAAGGGATGTCGGCATCCCTGACCGCATCTTGGGGCTTAACGAAGCCGAAGCCCCGCATGCCCGATGAGCTAACTTCTGAAAGTGACCCCCAAGAGCTAGGTCCTTGCCTAGCTTTACACCCAAATAGGTAAGAGAGTTTGTCCACTCTATCCTTCGGCGAGAATAGTTAAAAGAGGGTAGGTTGGCGGGAAAGTGGCGCTTGGTGAATAGTATGGCTTGGCTTTTCTCCAGGTTGATGGACAATCACCAAAGCCTGCACCAATCATGAGTGAGGCTTAGGTGTCCCTGTATTGGGTTAAAGGCTGGAGAAAAAGAGACTGGAGGAGCCACGTAAGTATAGGGAGAGTAACTGATAAGTTTCTAAAATCAGATTTTTAAATAGTAACTTTGGGTTTGGTGATGATAATAATTTTACAGAAAAAGCATCTCATCGTATAAATGGGATCTTAACGAAACGCCACTGTTTCATACACAATGTGTGACGGAACATGTCCATTGTTTTGCTGATAACTTCTGACATATTATAAATGTCAAGGCTCGGCTCTGTTGCTGTTGCCCAAAACACAAACGAAAATATAAAGCTCAAGATCAAGCCAGAATATAATACACCATCGTACTCTAAGGGCACTGTCTTAAATTTACTGTTAAACATTAAAACACACACCCATTCTTCCACATACAGGGTTGATAGGGAATTATCCTGGCCAAGCAAAATTTCTATTAACCTCCTAGTAACTGAATCCAGGATTCTAAATTTAAATTATACAAATGTTAACACCAGACAATCCATGGCATGTTTCTGTCGAGCTGTCTTGGGCATAGCTTAGGAATGATTTCAAATACAGCAGACGAGCTTACTTAAAACATTCCGAAGTGGTAGAAATGGCTGTGGATGATGATGATGATGATGATGATGATGATGATGATGATGATGATGATGATGAATGGGTTTAAGGGCGCTCAACTTCGAGGTCATCAGCACCCTTAAAAAGCCAAGTGGGTTAAAAAACTGATTAAAAGTGTAAAAAGACTAAAAGACTGTCAATGAAATAAAAGCAAGATAAAAAATCCGCATAGCGGTGTCACTAAAAACTAGAAAGGACTTAAAACTACAAAAGTTACAAAATGGATAAAATGCACAGTGAGCTTGGGCCTAAATTCTAAAACCTATAGCTAAAACTTTGAGCACCGCGGTCTCGTCATTCCCGAGGATCTCCGCCAAGTTGGCCGGCAACTGGAGAGACCAACGGAGACGTGCTAGTCTAAAACAGTCTAAAGAGACATGTTGCACAGGCAGTTCGGTACCGCACAGCGGGCAAACTGGAGCTGGGGCGCGGTTTAATAAATAATTATACGTAAAATAACAGTGCCCAATGCGCTAGCGAGACAGGGTTATTTCCTCCCGACGGGATAAACGACAGGAGGTCGCCCAAGGAATCGGAAGCTCCTTCACCGATCTTAGCTTGTTGCCACGCAGAGCAGAGCACTCGTCGCGCCAGCACGAGAGCGCCGCTCTACGGACTACAAGCCGAAAGTCTTCCGTGGTGACTAAAGGGAGGGTAATACTAGGTGTTATAGCTGTCACCTTAGCCGCCGAATCCGCAATTTCGTTCCCTTCCAGGCCAACGTGACCAGGAACCCATGCGCACACCACACTGACGTCAGAGGCTTGCAAAACGTGGAGGGTATCCTGGATACGCTGTACAATGGGGTGGTGGTTGTACAGCTCACCAAGGCTCTGAAAGGCGCTCAGGGAGTCGCTAAGCATAAGGCTGTCACCCAACCTTCTGCGGTGAACATATAAAATGGCTCGGTATATTGCATGGAGCTCCGCTGTGTAAATAGAAGTGCTGCCATGGAGACCAAATGTAAAGGGTACGGCCCCATGGAAATGGCTGTGGACCGCATTCGATAAGTCGTGAGTTCCATTACCGTGGTACGTCCTATTGATTTTCTTTTTCTATTTTGCGGGGGAGGGGGGTAGGATTTCACCGGTTCTCTAGGCGAATGATGGTAAGAATAATTACATGCCCCAGATTTCACTTCATGTTTCACCTTGGTTGACTATTTCAGAGTTATAAGAGTCGCTCTTTAAATATTAAGCTGTTACGGATCCTGCCCTTTGATGTTTCTCCTTACGTCAAGTGACCCTCAGTATCCTTTAACATCACCCCACCCTCTCGAGGAGCACAATTACAGAAAGTTTCATAGGTTAATGTGCTAAGTACGTCCTCGAATATGTCAAAGAATCATAGTTATAACACGGAAACAGAGTAATAACCATTTGCGATGGATAGAAAGTAGGAGAAAGAGAGCGGGGAGCAAGAATTGAACTTTCAGCCATCAATACAGAGTGTATAGGTTATTCACAGAACATTCAACACTTAAATTGTGATTTTGTGGGTTTGTAGAATTAAAAGTCCAATTTGCCGAAATTCTAAATGTTCTTTATTTCCGTAGAATACACTGTTCAATTCTCACGTAACAACATTACATCACATACACAACACAATCTTCCAAGGTCGATGACAATAACAAACAGCTCTCGTTACAACAACAACAACACTCTTGTTGCACACTTCACAGCTGTATACTGCTCGCCTCACTGTTTTTACAACTGTCCGCTGGCGTGTCACAATCGCTTATATATCTCATTCATAAATTCGAGAGGTTTCGAGTACAAACAGGAAACCAGCTTTTCTCTGTCAATCACGATATCACTAGAACCTTCCAAAAGTGAAGTCCTATCTGTGCCGGCAAGTCCATTATCTTAACTATCCTTATTTGTCAGTGGTTAGACCACTTGGCTCTCACCAAGGCGGCCCGGGTTCGATCCCAGGCGACCGCAAAGTGAGATTTGTGGTGGACAACATGGCGCTGGGGCAGGTTTTCTCCGGGATCTCCAGTTTCCCCCGCCATATCATTCCACCGGTGCTCCATCTTCATCTCATGTATCATGTGTCATCGCCTGCGGTGCCGTATGTAGTAAAAGTGGGCGTTAAACTCTACACTACACACACACACACACACACACACACACACACACACACACACACACACACACACACACACACACACACACACACCGTGACAGTATCCTCTTTGTTTTTCTTATTTGGATCCAGAATCTGTTTATCCCACATCCCCCCCGCGGAAAAGTGTAGCCCTGTAACTTCCAACTCAGGCTAAAATATTAGCACTCAACAACCATGGAGACATAACATTTAGAATACATTATCTCTTACAAAGAAAATATTTATAAACCAGAGCAATAAGCTAAAATTCTTTCATTTTATTCTTTTTTGCTATGTATAACAAATTTTATAAATTTAAGAAGAGTATTTTAGTGAAACTTAGTATGACTGAGAGTATCCTCGAGAATATCCGGAAGCAATAAACCTTGCACGAGAAAGAATTCCATTGCAAACAAAGGAATAAAAGAACTGCTGCCATAAATGCAAACCACAGAGATCAAGTCACTTGTGATTTACAGCCCCATCACATTTCGTGACGACTGACATATACGTGCATCTTATTCTAGAGAGTAGCTGACATCCGCATAACTTCATAAAACATGATAAAATGGTAGACAATTTTGAAGCAATTTAATGTTTTCTTCCAGGCTTTAGCTTTTACTATCGACACGTGTTTGAAACTCAAGCAAAGCTTCATCGTTATTCAAACAAGTAGGTTGACTTAAGAACTAAATAATAGTTGAACAGCTGACCCCTCATCTGCTTTAAATACCTCACACTGCAATGTTTTAGTCATTCACAATTTCCATATTGCTCATTTCTATGAATTGTGTATCTGTAGTTTCAACCAATGCTAAACTTAAATATCATTTGTATTTAACATTGGCATTAGGATTTGACAGTGTAATGAATCAATCGATCAATAAACTACTGATCAATAAACCCATTCATCAATGAAGTAACAGATCAATCAACCACACCTTTTTGCTCAAAGACATGGAAGCGAAATAAAAAATGAAACAGTAGCCCATTGTTGCTTTTCATGTACCGCTGTTGCATATCTTAAAGATCCCAGAGATATCTACATGAAGATAAAAAGAATGGATTTGTCTAAACAAGCCTTCATCAGTTCTAAGTAACATTCATTCTAAGGCCCAAGATCAGGATTACAATTTTATTACATGGTATTTATGGTAGTTATATCCACAAATGTATAACTTGGATTAGGAAAACAGTAGAAAAAGACTCTGCCTTAAAGGTTTCCTTTACATTACGTAAAACTATGATTTGATTTAAAAGTGGCGGAGTAACATTTTCTTCAGTTGAAAGCGAGGAAGAAAAGCAGAAGAGGAGCAATTGAATAAATTTTTCAACACACGAGTCTCTTTTGCCCATCCATGCCTTTAAACGTGGTAGTGGCTTACAAACAGCGACAATTTTCGAAGTTTAGTTTTAAAATCCGTACAGTTTTGATTAAAAATATTTGAGCAAAATTTTTCTCTTGGATTTAAAAACGAATTTATTCTAATAAAGTTTAAGCACTGCCCAGGTTTTACTACACTTCATTACAGAAGCAAATTCAATATATAAAGCTGCGAGCATTAAAAAATATATGAAACATTAAGCAGCAAACCCACGAACAACATGTGTGCTCGTATACTATTGTATATGTTTGGAGGTAGAGACCTCCATGTACAAGTAAGGCCGCGCCGTGGCTCAGTGGTTAGACCGCTTGGCTCTCACCAAGGCGGCCCGGGTTCGATCCCAGGCGACCGCAAAGTGAGATTTGTGGTGGACAACACGGCGCTGGGGCGGGTTTTCTCCGGGACCTCCGGTTTTCCCCGCCATCTCATTCCACCGGTGCTCCATCTTCATCTCATGTATCATCAGTGTCATCGCCTGCGGTGCCGTATGTAGTAAAAGCGGGCGTTAAACACTACACATCCATGTACAAGTAGAAACCCATAAAGGATTTTGCAGCCCATAATAGCGAAATCTAATAGCAGTGATGTCACGAAAGCCTGCCAGCTGGAGCTGCGTGAAACCTCGGTGTTATTCGGAAAGTCGGGTTGCCTTGCCTTGAAAACCTGTGTGCGGCTGATAGCGTCCTCCTGGAAAGCTTCCTGAAGCATTTGGTGTGTCTGCGTTGCAGTTTTCTTAAGCAGGACACAAAATTTGACACACTCTTTGTTCTTTTAAAGTTGCCATAACGACTTCGCAGAGGTAACCGGCCAACAGTCAGAGAAACACAATACCACACTTGTACGTTCAACTCTACACTGACGCCGTCTGCACAGCTGTTTCATGAAGGTCTCTACTAACACCATCTAGCGTGAGAACCCTGCACTACGTCTACGAGTGGCAGCGCCCTCAAAGTCCGGTTTCTTTTGGGTCCCCCCCCCCCTCGTATTTAAGAGGGGTATCCAAGATGTATGATGAGTCTCCTAAGCCTAAAGGCAGTGCAAAATACAGGGTACCCTTAAAGGCCCAATGCGTTTTCAAGTTCCTGGTCTGTTACAACACAATAAATACTATATAAGTATAGAGTAGAACCTTAGAAAGCCTAATGCTGTTCCACAAGTGTGATTCTTTCTTCAATACTTAACATTGTGATGTATCTTCACTATACTTGTTACAGAAATAATACAAATTTAGTTTTAGGGAAAATGTATGGTGGCTTTGTGGGCACTCTGCATATAAGATTAGAACCAAAAAGTTCAATGCAATTAATAATGCGGAAATAGTTATTGATACACGACACTTTATCGTGCTAAGATTACGAAACGCTTAATTCTACATCCGAAAACTGAACAACTCGCTTCAAATAGCTCACACGCACCCAAGTATACCCCGAGAAAATAACCTATAGGTCACAACTAGAGCAGCTGACAGCGGACTCATCGAAGATCAGAAAATGAAGACTGCAGCAAAAGCGGCATACATAAATACAGAAGATGCCGTCAGATAAGAGAAAATTGCTAATGTACATTGCAATATACACATGGATATTTCTCTGGAATTTAAAAATAAGATTCCAGCAGCTAGATATATGCGATACCAAGACCGGGTGCTAGTAGAGAATACATAAACAGTACGTCATAAACGCAAACTGCAGAGGTCAATGTCTGCCGCAGACTAATGATTTACTGCAGTGATGTGTTGGTTGTGACAGGGTTGTGCTTTTCTTTCCACGAGCTGCGTGATGCATGTCCGGTAGTTGTCCCTGGAATACAAACCAAACTCACGGCCTCCGAGAAGTATGTCTAAGACAAACACTCTCACATAGAAAGTAATTAATTTACAGGGAAATGTATGTATGTAAGTGTGGAGTGATTGGAATTTTATTTCGGCATAGTTGGCACACACTTCGCCTATTTGTAAGTCAACATTCCATTCATGAAAATCACTAAACGTTTCGTTGACAACTTGACATCGTAGATAGGCAATAATTTTAAGAAACCAAGTTCTCATTGTTTATAAAACAAATGCTGATAGAAGAGAGTGAGATGTCAGTAAAACAAATGCTAGTTAAGTCGCAGTTCAATGCACCTGAAAGTCATTTGACTGTGCCTTCACTTCATTCTGTTTCTTTGCAAATATTCAGCTTGATCACTGAATTGAAAGCTTCCTGTGTTGTGGGTACCGTATTTTTCGCACTAGAGGCACTTTTTCATTTTCAAATACTGTCAAAAATGTAACTGCGTCTTATGCTTCAAAGTTCACATGTGAAAACCAGATAAATTTGCTGATACTTTCAACATAACATGGATCATTAGCAAGGGAATGTGAGCCTTGTGGACTGTATATATGCTAACTAATAGAGGTTCAAAGTTCAACATAGCATAAAGCATCATTAGAAGAATAAGTTCTTTCTTAAACGAAAGCACCATTAGAAGAATAAGTTGTTTCTTAAACGACAGACTCAATAGAACATGTTTTGCCCAATAAAAGGCGATAGCAGAGACAATTTTCTCCCACAGCTCCTTTCCTTTATATTCAGTTGCCAGTAGCAAGTGTACAGTCTGTTTTTTAACGTGTGTGCAGTTCCCACTCAAAGGGACGTCAAAGGACCTGACCTTTCCGCCCACTAATGACCATCATAAGTCTATCTCCACACTTCAGAAATGAAACACTGACGTTGGGGACCAATAGCAACCCCGGGTTCTGAAAATGACAGTTGCATGTCTACTCCGCGTGGAGTCTCAGCTGCCAAAGTTCCAACTTCCAGTTGTTCTGTTTCATTAGGTGCAAGACGGTGATGTTTAAATGTTGCAACCTTGTAGAGAGGACCGTCTGGAGGAGGGTCCATGTTGTAAAATGATTATGAGGGTTCCTCAAAGAAAGCGGCCGCCGCGCACTTGCGTTGAGCAGACAGACTTTACCGTTGCGAAAGCGACATTCTGTTGTGAATAATTTTCCTGCTCTCATATCTATGTAAAGTCTGTCTAGTGAACGCGAGTGCAGTTTGCCCCTCAAAGGATACTGACCCTCCCGCCCACTAATGGCCGTCATAAATCTATCTCCACACTTCAGAAATGGAACACTGTCATTGAGGACCAATAGCAATCCTGATTTTCTCGAAGTAACAGTCGCATGTCTACTCCACGTGGTGTCTCAGTTGCCAAAGTTCCAACTTCCAGTTGATCTGCTTCATTACGTGCAGAAATTCATTGTGTGTCACGATGTGGAGACCATGGGAGGGAAATGCAGTGGTAAATGCAAATGAAGTAGTAGATAACTTTCAGTCAAGTGAATATAATCAAAGTGAAGACAATAGTGTGAATAACTAGGCTGAGTTATATTACTGGAAAAGCCTCAAAAAACAAAGTTATAACGGGAACTGTTTCTAAACAAATTCAAGCGCTTGTTTTGAACACATATAAATATGCGCTGACAAATAATCTTGCTAATGGGTCGTGCAATGAACCTGATGATAAATTCTGGGTATTCACAGAAATACAGCAAGAAAAATTGTGACGAAAGGAATACCAAAGACGCCGATCAAGAGTGAAAACAAAAGGAAACGTTTCTCTAAAGTAGAAAATTTCACATGCGATTTAATTCGTCGAGAAATTTATAGATTCTATGCAAAAGGGAGAGCGCCAACCTTAGACGAATTGGTTGTACATTTGCAAGAAATTTGTGATTTTCCTTATGGACACTGCGCTTTGCGCGGCCTCCTAAAGGAGCTGGGTTTCGAATAGCGCACTTTGAATATGTTAAGGGTTATTATGGAATCCAGTAGAATTGTAGCTTGGCGATATGTATATTTCAAAACTAAGGAAGTTTCATAGTTGACAAAACTGAGGAAGTTTTTCAGTAATGGACATTAGACGAAACCTCGTACGAGGGTTTGTATTCCTCCGGCGCCTGGCCGTAGAGCCATGTATTTCACCCGCCTCGGTAGCGTGGTGGTAGCATGTCTGCCTCACGTTCAAGAGGTCCCGAGTTCGAATCTCGGTTAGGGCGAGTTACCTGGATAAGGTCTTTTCCGGGGTTTTCCCTTGTCCTGATAGATGAATGTGGGGTAACTCTAAGCTCGATGGACCCCGAACTCATTTGAGCATCATTTCACCCAACGTCCGATATGACAACGTTGGAGGACGTAAATTAGAAAAAAAAAACACTTCGTAGGATACCCATGACGTATGGAGAAAGGTGGCAACCTTGAAGAAAGGTCTGGGAGAAGGAGGGTCTGTGTTGTAAAACGATTATAAGGGTTCGTCAAAGGCAGCGGCCGACGTGCACACGAGTTAACTAAACAGACTCTAGGATGCCGCCTAAACAGTATTGCATAAAAGTTTTGCAACATGAAAAGAGCACATAAAAGGGCAGCAGAAAGGTATTTTGGGCCCACAATAACTGTGACAATGATCCGAGAGTAACGGAAACAGGAGGACCAGATCTAGGTACAACCGATTTATGGAGGGAGAAGGACTTTCCATGCGTACTTGTACAAGAATCTCGCAATAGATGTCAGACGAGTACAAATCTAACATTCTGGCATTTCATAAATTTGTTATTAATGCCAGAAATATTTTCAATTCCAACTCATTGGACGAAGTTCCCTAACTTTTGATGTTCCATCAAATAGAACGATAGACTGAAAATATGTAAGAAAAGACAGTATCGCCTTTATTATTTTTATTTTAAAATGTTCATAACAAAACCATAACTGCTCAGTAACAGTTGTTTCGTTGAAAAATTGTTTAAATATGTATAATGGTTTAAGGACCGTTAGGGAAAAGTTCAAGTGAATCTGAAATGAAAGTGTGAAATCCAATGGGTCACGAGATGATGCAAGTTTAATGTGATATTGAGTAACATTTTTGATATTGGTAGTTGTAAAAATGAGATTACGTAATGTGGTAACGTAGATGAGCTATTTGGTTGCGATAGCAACGTGAACGGAAAGAGCAGGAAATTTAACTGGAATAGCGTCCTTCTACAAGTGACTTTCGAAGGACGTGTCTCTCCGAGATTGTGCATTGAGGATGCCAGACTAACGTGTGCGCAATAGAAGAATAACTCATTATATATCAACCATTGTTTATAAAAGGACAACATTAATATTATTTAATTTGCATCATAAACTGGAAGAGTTTCCACATTTTTCCAAGAAAAGAATTATTCGGTCTTCCTTCAGCAGCAGTATTATTTTCTCTTACTCCGTAACCACGCCCAATGGTAAGATCTTGTGCACTGGAGCAGCCGAAGAACATCAGTAATTAGACTACGAGACCGTCAAACAAAGTAACCTTCAAATTCCTTCTTGAAGCGGTCCGGCCTGTAGCGAACCACGTCGAGCTCTCCCTTGTGCTCAACGCCTCACAATTAAGGATTGGTGGCGTGAGGAGGTTAAGGAAAGGGAGATTGTAATCGGTTCGAGCTGAATTGTAGCTCCCGCATGAGAACTCCCATCTGTACTTCAGGAGTGAGTACGTCCTGACTGGTTGTGTGTTAATGATGACACCTCGGATCTGGTAGACAGAAGTTTATTGTTATCCTTAGGATCCTACGCTCGCCACCGTAAAGTCGTCGTCGGCGTGGTTGCTGTGTTTAGCGTCACTGTCAATATTGTGATGTGAAGCACGGAGGCAGTAGCACTGCGTAGTCGAATTGGATATATTTATCGTCTTCCCGATATATTAATCTTTGCGCTAACTCTCACTGGAGAGATTGTTAAATATTGCATTTTGTCTCTGTGCATGGCGCGGAAGTATACTTCTTAGGCGAAGCCAAATACGCGTCCGTCTCACATAGAACTCAGGACCAAGGTGTTCTTACCAGCAAAACCTACTTTCCGCCATTAATTTGAGTTACCCCCACTCTAGGTATTTCTCGAAGTTTGCAAAATCACATGAACAAATATCAATTTTCTATTGACTCTTAACTATCCCCACTTGAGATCAGTGTTCAGAATTTCCAGTTTCGGACCTAACATCAGAGGCGCTTTCTCTAACTGTCCGTTGCAAAAATGTATGCGAAGGCATGTGCTCTGTGCGACGGTCAAAATCTTATAGCCTGATGTCAGAAGCAAGCATGGAAGGCGCCAAATTTTCCTTGAGGGCAAAACAGAGAGTAGAGTAGGGTTGTTTGTTTACAAGGATTGCAAAGGGAGTTTACTGACCTTCGTAGAGTGGTCTTGTCACCGTGGCGGTTTCCGGAGTATATGCTAGCATTATGGCATATGTCTATTCTGGTATACGTCATTTATTTATATTTACACGTTTGTTTGTGTTAATATCTTTCTGGTATTAAGTTATGTGTCGTCTCAGTGTTCCTAGGTGACAGGGGCTGCGTCATTCTGCAGCCTTCTTTCACGTTTACATTTCCAGTTGTGGCGTCTTATGATCCGAAAAATACTGACATTATTCTCGTGCATTATGAAACAGTAGATAATTAGCGACACTTTGCGCATTATGCGGAACATAGACACTTTTATCAAGATCTAGCTTTTTACATAAAACACTGTGTGCTTCACAGTACCCCTAAAGCAAATTTTAATTATTGTTCTTGATTGATAAATGTATGAACCTTTTAATGTATATCTGGTAAGGAAGTTCTGCTTACAATTGGGGGATCTGAAGGTATCAGAAGTGCTTAGTAATTAAATCGATGGCCAGTTCAACAAGACATACACAAGGATTAGGTCAATGCCATGGAAGTGTACAGTGATTTATTGAGCTGATATCCTGCGTGTGACGGCAGAATGCTTCTCAAGCCACGAAGTGTGTGAATAACGCCCAACATGTCTCTGGAATCTGAACCATCCCACTGCAACACGGTGGCACCCAGCGTCATGCACATTAACCAAATCCCATTTGAAACACGATAAGGTGTTCCCAAAATTCCGCCCAAGAACCATCAGACGTAATAGAGCACGTCACACCACATAAACAACACTAAACATTTACGCTCCATGTCGAATAGGTCACTATTTCAGCTAACCATAATAAACATTTTAATGCTTGCTCAACAACAAAATGGATGACAAGAAACAAAAGACGCCTGACTGTGGATTTTAGATTCTGTTTGCATGTAGGTGGTCGTGTTTATTTCACAGCTTTGTTTATCCCCTCATGGAGGAAATTACTGCTCCGTGGTTCCCGTTACCTATTAATATTTATTGCATCAGTCTTTCAAAAGAAAAATAAGCTTGTTTTACCCACGTAACAGACAGCGCCGTCGCCTGTACCCACTAGTTGCACATTGAGTACAAGTGAACTATTACTGTACTCACACCGCTACGCACCTGAAAATTTGATGGTATAACGTCTGCTGTATATAAACCATGTGCACCAAAAGTGTGCTGTGAAGTAGAACTGCAAAGCCCAAAACTGAATTTTGGAAAGTGCCGCAAGCGACCACTTGCAAGTAGGTGCTTGGACATATCTTGTCAGCTCTGTGCCGGGTGTGAGCGATGCCACTCCTTATGTATGCTATGTCTAGACTGCTACCTGTCAGGGGTGAACAATTCCTCCCGCACAATGCTGTGTTATTACGCCTATATGTACCTACGTATTCTGCAATCATTTTCGGGCATTTCCAGCTATACTCCGCACTCGCCTTCTAACACAAAGATCTCGAATAGAGCAGAAATTATGCCACCAAACTCTCAAGCAAATACAGATATGAGCATAGCGACAGTTCCCTTGTAAGGCTCATTGTACGCAGGCCTAACATCTTCTGAAGATTCCATACCAGGAAAATTGCGTATTGCAACCCAACTAATGCTCGCCTCGGTAGCGTAGATGATAGCGTGTCTGCCTCACGTTCAAGAGGTCCCAAGTTCGATCTCGTTCAGGGCGAGTTACCTGGATAAGGTTTTTCCGGGGTTTTCCTTTATCCTGATAGACGAATGTCGGGTAACGCTAAGCTGCATGACCCCGGACTCATTTGAACATTATTTCACCCATTTCATTCCGATATGACTTAACGTTGGAGGACGTAAATTGAAAAAAAACTAATAACGTAACTATTATTTAATCTGTTATAAAAAATGAAATGATTAAATACGTAACTTGTTTCTCCCAACATACGAGGCATGTTTTTTAAGTCAGTACCGTTTTGCGATTCCGCCGCCGCAGCGCTACGGTCGGCGTTCCAAGCATGCACGCTGTTTACTTACATCTCTTATCTACGCATTAACGCCATTAGAGTCTGAATCTTCATTGTATACGTTGGTTACTGAGTGTTTAAGATGCCTCCGACAATCGTGAGTCCCGCCGATTGTGAAGTACGGGCTGTTATACGATTTCTTAGTGCTAAAGGCGTAAAACCGATCGATATTCATCGTCAGATCTGTGAAGTTTACGGACAAAACATTATGAGTGATGGAATGGTAAGGAAATGGGTGAGAACATTTAAAGATGGCCACACAAGTGTGCATGACGAAGAACGGAGTGGGTGTCCTTCAGTCGTTACTGAACATTTGGTGCAGAAAGTGGACGAAAAGGTGAGAGAAAACAGACGCTTTACAATTTCATCATTGTGCGACCATTTTCCTCAATATTCTCGTAGTGTTTTGATCGCATTGTGACCGAGAACTTGAAGTACCGGAAATTGTGTTCACGTTGGGTTCCGAAAATGTTGACGGATTTGCACAAAACCCAACGTTTAGGCAGTGCATTGACTTTCCTTGAGCAGCAACAATCCATGGAATGGCGACATTCATCATCACCCGCAAAAGTGAAGTTTAAGCAAACAATTTCTGCCCCTAAATCATGTGCACAGTATTTTGGGACAGAAAAGGAGTATTGCTAGTGGAGTTTCTGCCTCGTGATGAGACAATCAATGCAGCGTCTTTTTGTGAGACATTGAACAATCTGCGCCGTGCAATCCAGAACAAAAGACGCGGCAAGTTGAGTAAGGGTATCGTTTTGCTGCATGACAATGCCCGTCCACATGTGGCTAATCGGACCAAAGATTTCATCAAATCTTTTCAATAGTTAACTCTAGATCATCCTCCATACAGCCCTGATCTGGCGGCCAGCGACTACCATTTGTTCCTGCACTTAAAGAAACATCTGAGCGGTCAGCATCTTCAAGACGATAACAAAGTCAAAACAGTGGTCAACACGTCAAGCGGCAGAATTTTATGAGGAGGGAATTCAAAAACTGGTGCCACGTTATGACAAGTGCCTCAATTATCACGGAAATTATTTAGAAAAGTAGATTAAGGCACAGGCTTTCATGTAAAAACAAAATTATTACGATATCTATGCACGTCTTTTTGTAGTTCCAAAACGGTACTGACAGTTGCATAAGTCAATTATTGTATCACATGAAATATAGATGTTGTTCTGTAGCTCATTTGTTTGCCAAAGAGAAGAGTTGTGAATATTAAATGTGACACAACAAAGCCAATGAAAATTACGTCTATTTTATGTCATAAAATTGGAGTCCACATTCAACGTCGCCGAGAAGCCATAAAAAGCATAATTCTGTTTGATTACTACTGACCAAGGACTTGCTGATGAAGAAACATATAACCTTACATTGTACGGTTAATTTCAGGCAGCAAACAAAGTGGAAGACCAATGTGTTACAGCAAATTATCGTTATGACTTGGTTTACATAACCAAACGAACAACGTGGGAGAGTTCATAACATATGTAATTATTTCGGAAGCACATACAAACGTCATGCACACGATTTGGCATACGACCACCCAGAACTACGTAACTGCGAGTAAAGATGCAAAACATGTAATTACGTGATGTTTTAATGGAGTTACAGTTTAAAGCACTTTACACTTAGCTATCCATAAAAATGAGCTCAGTCTCTCACCACTGGCGATTGGCTGTTAACGATATCAATTTTGATGTATCACGCTTACATTACTGTCACTACACTTAGCTACATATTGGTTTATATACTGTCGCCAGGCCATTGTTGATCGAGGGGGCAAGGCATTCAAAGGGATGCGCAGTGCCGTGTGTAGATAAAAGCTCGCCGAAACGGCGGGGAGGATGGTGGAAGGACACGGATTTCTTGAGAGTTAGCATTTGTTCTAGCCGGGTCTCGATTGTTTGAGAAATTTCTGGATTGTTAGTAATCTATACCCCGTAAGGGAAGGGATCCGTCCCTTTCAGCTGCCAAAGTGCGGGCGCTGCGGACCCTTAGCACTCGTGGTACCTCTGACGTTACTAGAGGAACCTCGGGCCGAACAGCCGAGCCCCTCCTTCGGGAGTTGTTCGGATTGGGATGGACTCGAGGGAACAGTGTGTTCCCGATACCCGTGGGAATCGGGTACGTCTTCGGACGGGGTTGAGGGAAGCCATTAATTCTCCCGCGTACTAGTCTGCAAAGCTAGTAGAAGGTGTGCTAGATCACCAGGCGGCCCCACCGAGGTTGTTCGGTAGTCTTCACCTCGAGTGTTGACGCGCGTAAGTGGCGTATCCACTTCCATCCCGTCTTGAGTCCATAGGACCAGATGGGGGGGGGGCTTGTTAGTCTCTAGGTCTTGCCCTATGGAAAGCCCCACGGAGGACGCCGAACGCCCTTTGGGACAGCTCGGATACTCCCTGGTTGTAAGAGGCCCGGGTCCAGTTCCTACGGGTTCAGGGCCAATGGGAGTAGAACCTCTGGACTAAACTGTTAGTAATCTATAAAAAGGCAGCCTGCCCGCCAAAGTAGGCGCCGGGCTTCAAAATTATACGCAAGTTTACCATGTCACAGAAGCGCCCTTGTTAGATCATTGGGAGATTATGACCCCACTAGACGCCCATCTAGACTGCACCGGGTCCCCCGTATGGCATGCGGGCATCCCAGATAACCCAGGAGCTAATCCTATCAGCAGCTAAAGCTGAGCTCCTCATCATTCTTCTAAGCTGTTTGGCATCTAACTTTTCCTCAACTAAAAAATTAAACAAAAAATAACAATTTGGGGGCAAAGTACTGCATCCTCCCCTTCAACCCGCAGGTACATTCTGTAACCTCTAAATTTAATCCCAACCTCAAAACCTACACCACTTTCATCCTACAAACTTCAAATCTAAATCTTACCTGCGGTAAAACCCTTAACGGGTGGGCACGCAGCAAAAACCTTCTGGCTGTATACAGCCAGCCAGCATGAGCGAGTGGACGAAAGAGGAGTTAGTCGGTAATTGAACGCGTGCGGGTAAACAGCTGTGTTTGGTGACGAAGCGTATTTCTACGGAAATAAAATGAAATTTTCTTTGTGTTTGTAACCTGAACTTTTGATTTCTTGAACCCACAAAGTCACAATACCCTTACAGTATCTATTCATATGAAAAGTGCACACGATGCTTTTTAAAGGTATATTACGAATCAAACAATATGACATGGAATATATATATATATATATATATATATATATATATATATATATATATATATATATATATATATATATATAATATTGAAAAAACATACTGCAACTGTTTACATGTAAAATATTTTGTTTCTTAAGATTTACCCAGAGGGTTAAAGAGTACTCCTATCAACGTCATGGTTCAATCCATCACTGAAGAGCTCAACGCTCTTGAAGAGGTGTCAGAAAGTTGGTATAAGATGACTTATAGCTAAAAAGATGTAACAAGAAGTATTTGGAAAACGGCTAGGACTACAGAAGCAGTTATTTGACATAAAAGTGTATATACGCATCTTTGTATTTGTAATTAAATGCTTGCCTATTACGAATTGATAGTTATACAGCATAACGCAAAATACATTCAGTATAGTTTCACAGAAAGTTCAATATAAACATTTTATTAGTCATGTAAATATCTTAAAATTAGTATTTTAGTTAAAACCGCTAAATTAAGTTTTCAGAAAATAAAAGAACAACCAATACGTTCCCATAGACATACTCTTTATGTCCTATTTATACTGTAAGGAGAATAATACATCAACATATTCTTGAAGAATGGAACCAACAATGGCTAACAACTCCAAATGGAAGTTTAACAAAAACATTATTTTTCCCTAGTGTATATGACAGAGGAAAATGTGAAACTCTTGTACCAAATTTTGTTTTGACACAATTTTTAAGTGGACATGGTAAAATCGGTGAATACTTATCACGCTTTCACTTAACATCCAACCCCGAGTGCATGTGTGGTGAAGAATTTCAAACTGTGGTTCATCTCCTTTTCTGTTGTCCCATTTTCTGGAGAGAAAGACAAGAATTAATATTCAAGCTAGACTCTCTAGGAACTGAATTTTCTGCTTCGCTCACAGTTGAAGCCACAACAGTATAAGTACTTCATGATGTTTATAAACTCAGTGTTTAAACGTCTGAAATAGTTTAAATTAATATGCATCAGATTATAACATATTTTCTTCCTTCTAGTATTTAAAATATTTTTTTAAATTGTGTATCTTTATGTATCAACTCTAACCCTAATATACCACTGTATAAAATAGGTTTCACAAATCTGGATAAAAAAGAATACGTTCCCATATAAAGGGCAATTCCTTAACCTGTCAGCTTAAATAGGTTCAGGGTCACATACAACTTTGGTATTTTTAGCGGTTCATTTTTGAGTTACTTATACCCAAGATCTCCCTTTTCCTAGTCTGCTTTTTGGTTTAAGTGTAACTCAAAACGTGTATTTTCAATAAATTTTGATAATGAATTTTTGGTTGCTATAGGCACGTTGCATGAGTAAGTAGAAAGAAGAAAAAAGGAGATGCAACAATAAATAAGTCATGGAGTAAAAATGCTCAAGTAAGCAAGATAGATGCTCCAGGTTTTATGTATTCCACAGAACCTAAATTACAACGTGTGGGTTCCTATATAGAGTGTGTTTACAACGACATAGCACCCAGAAACCTGTAAGACTTACGAGCTCGGTAAAGGAAGCTGAAATTTCATGAAAACAAGTTTGCCATGGACCTGCTCAGGTTCTTGCACATTAAAACCGCGGCTGGCGACTATGAAATAAACATATTCGACCCCTGTATTTACTGTTTCTGTGTTAAATAAACGCACTTGGAATGAAAATCTGTCAAATGCATTAAATGGTGTCAATAAGTGAGTGCGGAAAATGTCTACTTGGAGAAAGCCAGGATAAGGGCAGCTAATGCTTATGCATTTTTCTAAATTAACATTTTCAAATTAAGTCATATCGGACGATGATTTCTTTGTTTTTTGTATTTTGTTTTTGTAATTTACGTCCTCCAACGTTAAGTCATATCGGATGGTGAATGAAATGGGTGAAATGATGCTCAAATGTGTCCAGGATCCGTGGAGCTTAGAGTTACCCGACATTCGTCTGTAAGGATAAGGGATAAGGGAAAAACCTTATCCAGGTAACTCACCCTGACCGATATTCAAACTCAGGACCTCTTGAACGCGAGGCAAACACGCTACCACCACGCTACCGAGGCGGGCTCGGACGATGAATGAAATGGTGAAATGATGCTCAAATGAGCCCAAGATCCATGGAGTTTGGAGTTACCAACATTTCAGGATGAGGGAAAACCCCGGTAAAACCTTATCCAGATAACTCATTATACCTAGATTGGAACTCAGGACCTCTTGAACGCGAGGCAGACACGCTCCCACCTATACTACGGAGGAGAACATTATCGCAGTTTGCGCTAGGTGGCTATGGACTGAAGAGAATAGACCTCAAAATATAAGCACACCTCAGCTAATAAACATAATGGGAAAACAACCGAAATAAGGACCAAATTATTAAATTTATTAACGAATGCATTAGCATGGCTGTGGAAAAGAATGGAATGCAAATCTGTTAAAATACACTGCACAACATATTTTATAATTATCATAATGTTGCATAAAATTACTTTTTCTGCTGCAAATAAAAAGTACTAGTTGGATGCACCCGGCTTTCTTTAATTTGGAGTTTGTGAGTAATTATGTTTTTATGTGAGTAGGGTACCAGTCTACTGCACAACCTAGGAGAGCCAGGAGTTTGATTTTGGAGTCATCTTCTGCTAGACGACTGCCTTCTCTACGGCTTAGGAACTCAGTTTGTCCCACGTTTCCCTGTGGACGGGACCTTTACCAAATACTACCTTCCGGGTCAGAAGGCCCTGAAGCTCACGTGGGATGGGGCACTACTTCCTTAATAGGACTATCCACAAAGAGAATGTAGATATTCGGGAACAGTTGGGAATATCGGACAAAACAGCAGAGAACAGGGAAAAATGGTACAACCATGTCTGCAGAATAGAACATCATAGGATTTTCCAAAGAGCATTAAGTTACAGGCCTAGAGGCCAACGAAGTCGAGGAAGACCTCTCAGAAGATGAACAGAGCAATTTTAGTTTCGAGTCGGAAGAGATCATTCATGGTCTAAGCCTTATTTGTATGATAATGATGATGATGATGATGAAGATGATGATGATGATAATGATATAATAAGTAGGGGGGAAATTTATACAGTACTAAAATTTTGATACCAATATTTCAACGGAAGCATGTTTGGAGACTCTTAATCCAAAATATTTTCAAAAAAGTGTTTTTTTTTTTTTTGTAATTTTCGTACTCCAACGTTAAGTCATATCGGACGATGAATGGAACGGGTGAAATGATGCTCTAATGAACCCAGGTCCATAGAGCTTAGAGTTACCCGACATTCGTCTTTCAGGATAAGGGAGATCCCAGGAAAAAACCTTATCCAAGTAATTCACCCTGACCGAGATTCGAACTCGGGACATCTTGAACGTGAGGCAGACATGCTACCACCACGATGCCGAGGCGGGCTGTGTAATGTGTAATGTGTAGTGTTTAACGCCCGCTTTTACTACATACGGCACCGCAGGCGGTGAAAGTTATGATGCATGAGATGAAGATGGAGCACCGGTGGAATGAGATTGGGGGGGGGGAACCGGCGGTCCCGGTCAAAACCCGCCCCAACTCCGTGTTGTCCACCACAAATCTCACTTTGCGGTCGCCTGTGTGTATGTGTGTGTATGTGTGTATGTGTGTGTGTGTGTGTGTGTGTGTGTGTGTGTGTGTGTGTGTGTGTGTGTGTGTGTGTGTGTGTGTGTGTGTGTGTGTGTGTGGAAAAATATGTCATGTTTTCAAATTATTTTCATGTCAAGTATACTTTTAACTTTTTGAAGGGAATATGTTCGAAATCCTCTTCATTCTGAATGACTTTTCCGTAACTGGTAAACGGTAAGAGATGGGAAAAATCTTGCTACACAAGAAATACAGCTTTCTAGTTATCCTGTTTGTGGATACCAGATAGACTCACGAATCTTTCTAAATATGATTTTTGGGTTAAATGCACCTCAAAATATTTATTTCTTATGAAATTTGGCCATCGGATTTTTGGGTGGATTACAATTTGTTTTCTTATACAGAGATTTCAGGATGAGTCTCTACGACTTTCTTTACCAGTTGCATAAATAAGAAGCTAAAAGTTTCAAAACTTCATTGCTTGAATCACACAGTGAGCCTTTTAGTAAAGAACTATGTAATTTTTATAGTTTCAGAAACAAACTTTACGCCTACATACATACGAAGAGAATAATGAATTATTTTAAGAAACGTCCTTGTTACATCTTCGGTTTGAGCAACTTACCGAGGTAGTAACGAGACATTAATAGGTTTTTATGGATGAAAATTGCAGGAAGCACTAAGACATAAAAGGACAAGGGCAAGGAAAGGAAATGATCTTCATTTGACATGCAAATACATGAGGTCACAGAAGACCTAGCATTATTTTAATTCATTATACAAACAGGCGCCAGTCAGAATTACATAAAGTGGTGTTTGCATAAATTAATGTGTATCTTCTAGTTCTTTAATGGTTTGTTCTTTTATTGTCTGACATTTTAAAACCACTCCTTTAATGCATGACCACTTTGGGCTACTTGTAGCGGACGTCAGTAATCAAGATGATTCTAATGTTAGTGCATGATGCACCTGAACATCTCTCTCTCTCTCTCTCTCTCTTTCTTTCTCTGTTCCTTTACATTCCTCTCTTTCTTCACTGACATGAATGGTGTTAAGATTTATTTCAACACAGTCCCTGTTCACACGTTTTGATTTCATGTTTTCTGAAAAGTTTTGCACAACAGAACAGGTGATTGTCCTTGGGGGTCAAGTACTAAACAACTTTGTGACTTTTGTGGGTTCGAAAAATTAAAAATCTAGTTGCAAAAATTAAAAATGAACCTTATTTCCGTAGAAAGACACTTGTACAACTCTGATACCAGCAGAATAACGTAAACACACACTCTTAGCAGCTCCCTGCCGACACTGGCTGTCTAATCCTTGTTTCACGTAAGCCTGCCCAGGTCTCTTACTGCCCACGTGACCTAATCCCCTTTCATTGGCTGCTGTTGTGGTAAAGACTGTCATGCGGTAAAAATTAGTTCGTTATTTAACATGGTGATATATCTGTATATAACTATATGTGTTGGAAGAGAATTGTCAAATTTATATTTTCGTAACTGTTTTAATTAGATATATTACGCAACACAGTTGATTTATCTGAAATACATGTTAATTCTTAAACGAAGTAAAGAGGAGGTTCCTTTGCTCTCAAGCACATGCCACGATAGCACGTGATTTAGAGGTAGTGATGACATATTTGTTTATATGACTTTTATCACTGACCTTGTTTTGAACTGGATTAGTCATATATCGCCATTCGAAGGTTGTTGTGCCGAGTGCGAGAGCTAAATTATTTTATTGATCGTTTATTGCGCGTGTACTTCTATGAATAATGGCAGAGTCTACCGCCAGTTTTTTCGCTGAAGTATCGCAAGGGTAAATCATTACAAACAGGTGAAAAAAGAATTGCGGTGCATGTGTTTAATGCACTCACAGAGAAAAGTCTGTCTTTGTAAGTGAGAGAAGTCGAACAGCTGTGCTCTGAAGTTACAGGTGTGAGTGTTAGATGTGTAGGAACATCGCGATGTGAAATTGAGAAAACAAGAAAACTTACCACTCTAGGCAAAAGCAGGAATAAACAAAAGCGCGTACTCGGAGAAAATACGTGAAAAGTGCTCTGCGTCGTCATGTGTATAGTTTTTTCTTTAGAAACGAACTCCCTAACATAAATATCATTTCATCTGCTGTAAATGAGGATGCAGATTCACCAAATTTCAGCAGATTGCTTATACAGCTGGGGTTTGTGAATGAAAAAATACAGCTGGGGTTTGTGAATGAAAAAAAGAGGTAAGAAAAATGTGCTAAAACAGAGGCGATATTGCTGTGTGGCGAAGACGTTATTTAAGGACAGTCAGACTGTACCGAGATACAAGTCGCAAAATATACTACCTTGACGAAATTTGGGAGAATGAAGAACACACGAAAAGTAAGGTATGGCGTGACACGGCTTTTAAGACTGAAAGACAAGCATTTTTGAAATGTATGTATGCTGGTTTAAAAAATCCCAGTGGAAAAGGCCGAAGGCTTTCATTATAAACTTGTTTCAGTTACATTGCTGCGTCATTAAGTTCCAACTTGCTCATTTCATTATAAACTTGTATTTTTGCATACCTTCATATCCTTATTTGTATGATTTTGTTTATCTTCCCGGCAATTATTATGACGTTTACTGCAGGTCTAAATGTGACGGGAAGGCACCGCCTATGGCCTATGGCACGAAAGCATTATCCAATTAGGATGAGGGAAGGTAGTTGGACGCGGAGTGATACATGTCAGCGGGGCAAGGTTATATGAAACAGAGTATAGTCCAGTCCAGTCGCTTTTATACACGAGCCGCTGTTTCTCGAAGGTTCTCGAAGCTTCACGAAAGCTCACGAAGCTTCACGGACTTTCGTGGTGGAGCGAGAACGTCCAGACTATCTCTGTCTCTTTTTCCTCTGTTACTCTTTCACTCTCGGCAAGTGTTCAGCGCTAGTCGATTCATGGACGTGGCTTGGGCGTTGCCCCTTTCACTCCCCACTTCTGTCTCGGTGCTCGTCTACGCCGTGGCAAACCAATGCTTCGCGACCTGGTAGCTACTGCAAACTGTGCAGGGTACCTCTGTTTCCAAAGTCGGGGAGACTCCTTGCGTTCATCTAATTTTGGTTCCCAAACAAGTTATTTCTGAAGGATTTGACAGCAGCATTGTCAAATCTATCCAATCTGGCCCAGAAATTTTGAGGCAATGCATTGAAGGGCCTAGGGAGGTTTCATATGGCAACTTCATCGATAGTTGACGGAGCAGATGGCGCAGATTCCGCTATTCTGTCTCCATGATCCTCTTAGCACAGCCCCTGTGAATACGGTACTTAGCAGCTACTTCTATATGTTCGTTCGGTGTCGTTTTGAAACACTGTATACCTAATAATTATCACATAAAACTCTTAAAATTTTACTTCCTGGACCACTTGAGTAACATATAGAGAAGGTAATGCATTCCACAAACAAAATAAGATGTGGATATTTCTCTGCTAATAGGTACAATTTGTTAGATCTCCTAAAATTTTTTAAATAATTGCCTCTGCGTGTGTGGTATGTATGTGTATTTTGATATTTACGTTCAGCAACCTTCAAGGATGCGACACGGAAGATCTTTAAGAAAATCCTCACACCCAAAATTTAACTTTTGATTCTTTATTTCAAAAATGGATCCAAAATTTGATTAAAATCCCACACGCTTAAAATATTCTTATGACAAATGAAATGTACATCTGAATTTTCTAGCAATTTTCCCATAAATGCTCTTCATTGTGGATGACTTTTGTATAACTGCAAGAAATAGGCAAAATCTTTCTACACTAAAAACATAGAACCCCTTAAAACAGGCAATTTATGTGAAATAAATTTTTCGTCGCTCAGTGAACCATTTCGAAAATATGCTGGTTATTTATTTGAACTTTCCAAAACGTATATTCTTCAAATGGGAAATCATTATTCTTTTTTACTATCTGTTGGCCATGCAAAGACATCTTTTTACCCATTACATAAAATAAGCTTGTAAAAGCTTAAAACTTTCCCCTTGTGTGTATAAGAACAATAGCAATAAGATAATGTTTCTCACGAATAACATAGAGGTAAAGATAAGAGTAGTTTTATGCAAGAATAAAGTCAGGTAGTGCAACATATAGGAAGTACAGTTTGTTACTACATTAATATACAGTTATGGAATTATACTTACTAAATGAGGTATAATTCACAATTTCTGTTAAATTTAATATCACATGCCACTGTGGAATGTCTCACATCGTATTTTCATTAATAAATGTTCACAGGATGGTGAGAATCGTACATTTTTTTTAGAGCATTATTATTTATGCACTGTGTTTACTACTACATTAACGATGTTCTTTGGCAGTAGAGGTCAGACATCTTTAGGATCTATAAATTCTGTTTGCTGACTTTAAGCGTAGCATTAATTATTTGAACAATTTGTAACGGTTTATGTGTCTTACAGCTGTGGCAAAACATGTTAATGTCTTGTCCATATGGAAGGTTACTCTTTATAAATTAAGTCACAGTGGATATCATTTCTTTCAATTGCACATTGTTGGTAAATTGAGAGTGGTATGTTAATTTCTGGATATATCGTTTTAGGACTATCTTAATTCTTACCTCTCAGAATGTTTAATGTTTAAGTCTCCAGTAAAGAGAAGATTTGACAGGTTTTCTGTGACGATAGAAGAGGAATGTTGTAGGGTTTTGCCTTCCGTATCTAACTAATGTTGTCACGAAGTCTACCATTAAGTCCGAAGACTCCGGCCTCTGTCAACCTGGGAGCAATGGACAACTCCGGAGGTCTTTCCTTTGGGGCAATACCTTGAATCTAAAAAGCCCCCCCTTCGAGAACCACGTCAAGACGGGATGGAAGTGGATACGCCACTTACGCGAGTCAACCCCGCAGGGAAGACAACCGAATAACTTCGGTGGGGCAGCCTGGTGATCTAGCACACCTCCTACTAATCTCTGTTTCATATAACCTTGCCCCGCTGTCATGTATCACTCCGCGTGCAACTACCTTCTCCCTCACTCTAATTGGCTAATGCTTTCGCGCCATAGCTCATAGGCGGTGCCTTCCCGTCACATTGAAACCTGCAGTAAACGTCATAATAATCGCCAGGGAGATAGATAAAATCATACAAATAAGAATATGAAGGCATGCAAAAATAATGAAGTTTATAATGAAACTGAGCAAGTTGAAACTGGATGAATTAGCAATGAAACTGAAACAAGTTTATAATGAAAGGCCTTCGGCCTTTTCCACTGGGATTTTTTAATACCAACACACATACCTTGCAAAAATGCTTGTCTTTCAGTCTTAAATCGTGCCACGCCATACTTGTCGACTGTCCTTTATTCAACCAAGTCTCGTCAAGTAAGTATATTTTGCGACTTGTATCTCGGTTCAGTCTGATTGTCCTTAAATAACGTCTTCGTCACACAGCAATATCGCCCCTGGAGTGGTAAGTTTTCCTGTTGTCTCAATTTCATGTCGCGATGTTGCTTCGCATCTAACTCACACCTGTAAGTTCAGAGCACAGCTGTTCTACTTCTCTTACTGACAAAGACGGATTCTTCTCTGTGAGTGCATTAAACACATACAACACAATTCTTTTTTCGCCGCTTTGTAAAGGTTATACCTTGGGATGCTTCAGCGAAAAACTGGCGGTACGCTCTGCCATTATACATATAATAAGTACACGCGCAATAAACGATCAATAAAATAAGTTAGCTCTCGCACTCGGCACAACACACCTTCGAATGGCGATATATGACTAATCCAGTTCAAAACAAGGTCAGTGACAAAAGTCATATAAACAAATATGTCATCACTACCGGTAAATCACGTGCTATCGTGTCATGTGCTTGAGAGCAAAGGAACCTCCTCTTTACTTCGTTTAAGAATTAACATGAATTTCGGATAAATCAACTCTGAGACCTAATATATTTAATTCAAACTGTTACGAAAATATAAATTTGACAATTCTCTTCCAACATATAAAGATATATCACCATGTTAAATACCAAACTAATTTTTACCGCACAACAGTCTATACCACAATAGCAGCCAATGAGAGGTGATAAGTTCACGTGACCGTTAAGAGTTACGGGACAAGCTTATGTGAAACAAGGATTAGCTCTGCAGGCTAGTAGCCGAGACTTACGAGGCAACCCTCTACCCCCTACGGGCGGCCGAGGCCTGGCCGGAGGTATCTGAATTCCCGCGGGTAACGGGAACACACTGCCCCCCTGGAGTCCAACCCAAACCGAAGAACTCCCATTCACGGAAGGGCTAGAATGTTTGGCCCAAGGTTCCTCTAGTAACGTCAGATGTATCACGAGTGCTAACGGTTTGCAGCGCTTGCACCACAGCAGCTGAAGGGGACGAATCCCCTCCCCTATGGGATGTCATGTTATCGTGTGTTAAACAACGAAGGCGGGCATATGAAATGTACGAAGGAGATAGTTCAATAACACAGATAAATTATTTGGCCATTTCGAAATGTTATATTTCTGTTTTCTTTTTTAATTTACGTGCTCCAACATCAGCGAACGATGAACGAGATAAGTGAAGTGATACTCAAATTAGCCCAGTGTCCATTGAGCTTATAGTTACCCGATATTCATCTTTCAGGATAAGGAAAATACGGAAATAAAACTTTATCCAGGTAACTCATCCTGGCCGAGATTGAACTCGTGACCTCATGACCGCGAGGCAGACAAGCTTATATAGGAGGAAAGGAGGAAAGAAAGATGAGCAGAAGAGAATAGAGAAGGGAGGAGAGGAGGAAGGGACAGGGCAAGAAAGAAGTAGAAGGATGGCACCCAGGGGTGAGCCAAAGTCCAGGGAGCCAGGCAACCAGGAGGCCAAAGGGGTAATGATCGGTTAAACTACAATTTGTACCAAGTGTAAGGTAAGCAATAGAAATGTGAAATATTGTAAATTATTAAAATGAAAATAAAGGTACATTATTATTATTATTATTATTATTATTATTATTATTATTATTATTATTATTATTATTATTATTATTATTATTATTATTATTATTATTATTATTATTATTATTATTATTATTATTATTATTATTATTATTATTATTATTATTATTATTATTATTATTATTATTATTATTATTATTATTATTATTATTATTATTATTATTATTATTATTATTATTATTATTATTATTATTATTATTATTATTATTATTATTATTATTATTATTATTATTATTATTATTATTATTATTATTATTATTATTATTATTATTATTATTATTATTATTATTATTATTATTATTATTATTATTATTATTATTATTATTATTATTATTATTATTATTATTATTATTATTATTATTATTATTATTATTATTATTATTATTATTATTATTATTATTATTATTATTATTATTATTATTATTATTATTATTATTATTATTATTATTATTATTATTATTATTATTATTATTATTATTATTATTATTATTATTATTATTATTATTATTATTATTATTATTATTATTATTATTATTATTATTATTATTATTATTATTATTATTATTATTATTATTATTATTATTATTATTATTATTATTATTATTATTATTATTATTATTATTATTATTATTATTATTATTATTATTATTATTATTATTATTATTATTATTATTATTATTATTATTATTATTATTATTATTATTATTATTATTATTATTATTATTATTATTGGCATCAGCATTAGTATTACTATTATTATTCTTGTTGCTGTTGTTATTGTTGTTGTAATCTTTTTTTTTCTCGAGAAAACGTCCATGAAGTCTGTTAAGTAATAGTTGAATTTAGCAAGTTCAAGTGGAGCGACAAGTAGAGAGGCAGATGTAATGAATAATGTAGAAAATAGCAACCAACTTAAACAGTCAGAGATCTTGGGCATTTAAATCGTCTCCAAGTGCTGAATGACTAAAGTACCAAGCAGAAGCGAATGTTAGGGACCATGACCTAGCTTGGTTACATTCCATTTGGAAGCAACCAAGTGACACCGAGAGAGGAATCTTCACAAAAGAAGCCGACGCCGTAATTAATACTGCTTACAGTTGAGAAGAGAGCATTACTCAAGTTTAATTAAACATGACAAACGATGCGCGAATGTTCCGGTGTACAACTCGGGTATGTTACGTAACTCAACTCTGACCTTAATTTCTGTGCATTTTTTCATCTTGTCCTAATGTAACATTTGAAAATGTCATCTTATATTCAGCAAATGGTTGAGTAGAGCCGGGATGCACAGCATTTTTGGTATATCATTTTCTTAGGGAGACCTCTGTCACCACGTAAATAGAACTAACTAAACTAGTTCTTTCACGTATTTATTGCAAATCTGAATTTCATAAGTTTATTAAGTAGAGCTTCCCGGGTTTACAGCCGTGCGATATTTATAAAGTTGCTGGAGCTTTCGGCTCTAGAGAAGCTCTACTTATTAATCATCGCCGTGAAAGCTTCAAATCTTATAAAGTTATATCCAAAGTTTAGTTTAAATTCGCCAAAATTATTTGAATATTGTTTATACCTTTGAAAAGAACCTCCGAAGCATTTAATCAGACTTTGTTTTGCTAGTCACGGATATCATAGTTTAATAATAATAATAATAATAATAATAATAATAATAATAATAATAATAATAATAATAATAATAATAATAATAATAATAATAATAATAATAATAATAATAATAATAATAATAATAATAATAATAATAATAATAATAATAATAATAATAATAACAATAATAACAATAACAATAACAATAACAATAACAATAACAATAACAATAACAATAACAATAACAATAACAATAACAATAACAATAACAATAACAATAACAATAACAATAACAATAACAATAACAATAATCATAATCGTAATCGTAATCGTAATCGTAATCGTAATCGTAATCGTAATCGTAATCGTAATCGTAATCGTAATCGTAATCGTAATCGTAATCGTAATCGTAATCGTAATCGTAATCGTAATCGTAATCGTAATCGTAATCGTAATCGTAATCGTAATCGTAATCGTAATCGTAATCGTAATAATAATAATAATAATAATAATAATAATAATAATAATAATAATAATAATAATAATAATAATAATAATAATAATAATAATAATAATAATAATAATAATAATAATAATAATA
>CM060954.1:38700418-38810418 GCA_030765055.1 Mantis religiosa
AATAATAATAATAATAATAATAATAATAATAATAATAATAATAATAATAATAATAATAATAATAATAATAATAATAATAACAACAACAACAACAATAATGTCCACTAGATTGAGCATTAGTATACTGATAAGTGTTTATACTTTGTTGCATTCCGACAGTGTTTTTTCCCCTGCTCTTCCACGTTAGCAAATGATATCGTTATATCGGTCAAATCTGACACAGCACTGAATACACACGCGATTCTGAGTGGGGCTTGGGCATCTAGTCGTTACACTTGGAAGCAGTTGAACACCTAAACAGAGAAGGATACAGTGAGTTCAAAAGGAACTTAGAAAATAAGGTGTACCTTCTAGGTTAAATCTTGTGTTGTCTATTTTTGGGAATCGGTGATCACGAAACCTTAAAGTGATTTATTTTATTTAGCAGTAACAATATATGCGTCCTGTCCACTTGTTATACTTTGTTCAATATTTAAACGAAAGGATTTTTTGTTCCATTTATGCCCCGGCTTTAACTGCAGTGGTCATATTGGCTGCCGTTCTCCTCTGGAACATATCTATGGTGTTAACTGGTAAACGTTGGGTTGCCACATTAGATCACCCTCACATTCGCACTCCCATTCATACTTCCAAACTTTGGAGAAGATGAGGAATCATCTTGTTTGGAGTAAAATCCCCAACAATCAAACCCAGCGGGGTAGGTGCTCTACCACTGAGCTACCAGCCAAAAGAATCTTTAAAATTGAAAGAGACAAAATAAACTTGCAGTTCTCAAATAATTTCAGACTATTATTGTCGCTTATTTCATAGATTGCCACTTTGTCTACTTTGACGCATCTAGTTTTGAACTACAAAAATGTGGAACAGAATTTTCTTGGTAAGGGATATACGTAACAGGCATTAAACGTTGAATGCCTCATCCATATGGTTAAAATTTTAAAATGAAATAATTTTTCAGCATTACTTTAAAAAAGTATGTTAAAATGCACGCACATGTATCTGCAAAAATATGATTAATTGAAACAAGTTGAAAAATCGGTAACTGACTCATTGTAAAGAACAACTGACATACTTTTGAGGGACTAACTCATTTAATGTTTAAAATAACTATTTTCATAAAAATGAGAAGCAAGTGTGGCGTTGAGTAACTGAAATGCTAAGTAGAAAATCCTCTTGTAAAGCACGCTCTTTAGGCTATATGGACTGCCAGTAACCCATTACAATATAACTCTTCTTTAAGATTACAAGACACGAAAGAAAAGACTCTAATTTTGAATTACACGTTTGTAAGCCCTGCCTACTTGTAGCTACCCCATGAAAATTCCAAATTATATGCTGTCAAATCTTAATTTCCTATTTGTATCTAAAATACAATTATAATTCGACCTGTTAAATTTCCTTACTAATTCTCAAAACTTGAGTTTGAGTTTATTTGCAGACACATTGGACTTCCGAAACTCCTGAATTCTAATTAACTGTTTACTACTCAAAATAACTTAAATGTGAAATTTGTAAGATTATGTTTTAAATGAACAAATTCCAATCGCAATAACATATTCTTATAACACTGGTCGACAAAATTTAACTTTTTTTCTTTCACAAGAATTAAAATAACAGATTCTAAAAGTATTTTTCGTGCTGAGTTCAAATATAATTACAGTTTTTTTACCATCGGTCAGGAGTTTTGTGTGATATTCATTTGAATTTTTTTTATAATATTCCAAAAAATCTGTAACTAGCTATCTAACTCAAAATTATAACTACTGATTCTGATTTACCTAGAAAGTGGTAGATAGTGATTTTCGGGTACATTTTTCATCTGACTTTCTAACGTAGTGAGACTTCCTATCTCTGCTGTCCCACTCGCACCAAAAACAGCAAAATTTGGTGAACCCAAGTTGCAATAAAGCAATGACCTTTAAATCACCACAGATATTCTATTCATATTTTCCATATTGTATTTTCTCTAAAACTAGTTTCATATTTTCATATGTCTCTTTCATATCAGCGGCATACGCTACCGGTATTGATGGAAGTTTATTGCCAATATGTAGCAGCACAGCCTTCAAACTTACTTTAGAGGAGTCTATGAACAATCGCCACTCATCTGGCCGGTGTTGAAGCCCAAGAGTTTCCATAACTGAACAAATATTATTACAAAACACAATACCATTTTCTTCAGAGAAGTATACTTTGAAAACACTATGGCGGCTACGATATCTAATAATTCGTACATCTTTTTGGAGTAGATTCCACACTTTGAGTCTGGAAGCTAAAACTTCCGCTTGCTGTTTAGACAGATTTAAACCGCGAATCAGGTCACTAAGGTCTTGCTGATTGGGAAAGTATGGTTCTGATGAACAGCTACTGGCTTCATATGTAAGATAATTTTTATTTTCATCTGTATCATTTGGAGTTTCAGTCAGGTCAGAACCAGAGTTATCACTTAAGGTCGTATCTGCATTTAATGGTACGGGGAACTCTTCACTGTGTAAGACAAGTCTCACTGCAGATTGCAAATTCGGATACTTAACTGTATATTTTGTTTTACATGTAATTCCTTTAATAGTTGTCAAACAAAAATAACAGTCAGTTAAATGATCCTTCGGTTCAATCCAAATCATGGGAATTGCAAATGGCATATGATGTGTACCATTTTTCCACCCAGTCAGCAGTCTAACTCACAAAACACAGCATGTATTTGGGGCCCAGCTCTTATCAAAATCACCAACTTGACAGCCAAAGTAAAGTTTATAACACTTCTTTACATGTGGGGTCAAATTTCGCCTCTGAGACTTGAAGGTCAGCTCACCACAAATATAGCAGAAATTATCTGCATGATTTACACAATTTCTTGGCATGATGAAAAAATAAAGCACAGAAATACAACATGCACAACATACACAATACACTTCTAAACAGAAAGGAAGGAAATATTTCACTACTCAATAATCTCACAGTCAGCTCAATACTGACACATCACAATGCCAAACAGGTCTGAACATGTCTAAACAACAACAATGAACAACAATGAACCTGCACAGTCATGTTTTATTGCGCTTCAGCATGACATTGCAAATAATTTCAATAATACAGCTTGAATAAAATAGCTACATATGAGGTAACGGTTTCTATGACAGGTCAAAGAAAACGCTAAAATCATATTTTGAAAAGTAGCTTTTACAGAAAAACTATGCCTGATGGGTAAATTCTGACTACATATCTGAATTCAGGATGGAAAATGCCACTAGATTCAGTATTCAGATCTCTTGTGAAAAAAACCTTGTCGACCAGTGTAACCGTTAACAATGACTCAGAAAATAGAAAAGGACGAAGCAATGAACTTACCGTTCACTAAGCTGGGCTTTCTTGCAGTTTATATGATATAATCAGATTTCCGCATAAAGGATGTACAGGTGGATTTGATTTAGTTGCCCCTGGTGGTACGTGGTGCACGAAATGTTGGAAACACGTACTCAGACATGCATGTTTAAATGAGGGTGACCTCCGACCTCTGAAACGATGATCGCGTGCGATACGGTTTATGTGTACGACACTCGGAAGTCTACGGACTGCAGTTTCTTCGGGGGAAATGAGAAACAGCATGGCGAAAAACATAACCTGAGAAACAACATCTTAAACGTAACGTTCAACTCTTGTTTTCCAAGTTACATGAGAAGCTTAAATTCTGAAATTATTTCACATATTGAGCGCTATTAGTGCTTCATATTACAAATAAAGATATTGCTTCCTTCAGGATTATTAATTTAATGATTATTTTATTAGTCTAACATGTCATTAACACTATTAGACATTATAAACTTACCTCCTAAAGTCCTAACGCAATTCCATGAATAAAAGTGTAACATATTGTAAATAAATAATAACGAATATCTCACATGTGTTGCTTAAAATCAAGGCTCATTTGTATTAGCCCTCAAATCATGCCACTAAAATCAAATAACAGTCGAACGTGAGCGGAACACGACTGAACTCCCATATTGTGAAAGAACTAGCACAAGCAATTCCGATGCAAATGAAACATTTTTTAATCACCAACTGTAAGGAATAATATTGTACACTAATAAACACTCCACTTTACATATTTGACATCGTGAGACACTGACACAATTATCTACAGTTATAACTAGCGATGTAGTTAACACGACACCGCATGCGTCACACCTGATGCATCATGGAAGCACGCAGCAGGCCATTTGTTGCCAACATAAACACTCCAAAAATAGCGGAAGAACAGCAAGTTTTATGGTTTATTGAATACTAAACAAACTACAGAATTATTGAAAAATCCCTATATATCTTAGTGATATAGGTACTGTATTCCTCTGCTTTACCGGTAATCTGAATGTAGGATACGGAATTAGAGGAATTGCGGGTAATATTGGAGAGCAAGAGAGCTAATGGTTTTATTGCCAAAGACTAGCATTTGACAACAAAGAAGAGGAAATGACTGAAGAACATCTTCTAACCTGTGAAGCCCTACCTGCCGGACCCACTACACAGAAGTATTGGAGAGCAAGAGAGCTAATGGCTTCATTGCCAAAGCCTAGCATTTGACAACAAAGAAGAGGAAATGACTGAAGAACATCTTCTAACCTGTGAAGCCCTAACTGCCGGATCCACTACACAGAAATATTGGAGAGCAAGAGAGCTAATGGCTTCATTGCCAAAGTCTAGCATTTGACAACAAAGAAGAGGAAATGACTGAAGAACATCTTCTAAACTGTGAAGCCCTACCTGCCGGACCCACTACACAGAAATATTGGAGAGCAAGAGAGCTAATGGCTTCATTGCCAAAGCCTAGCATTTGACAACAAAGAAGAAGAAATGACTGAAGAACATCTTCTAACCTGTGAAGCCTTACCTGCCGGACCCACTACACAGAAATATTGGAGAGCAAGAGAGCTAATGGCTTCATTGCCAAAGCCTAGCATTTGACAACAAAGAAGAAGAAATGACTGAAGAACATCTTCTAACCTGTGAAGCCTTACCTGCCGGACCCACTACACAGAAATATTGGAGAGCAAGAGAGCTAATGGCTTCATTGCCAAAGTCTAGCATTTGATAACAAAGAAGAGGAAATGACTGAAGAACATCTTCTAACCTGTGAAGCCCTACCTGCCGGACCTACTACACAGAAATATTGGAGAGCAAGAGAGCTAATGGCTTCATTGCCAAAGTCTAGCATTTGCAAACAAGTATACCATACATTTAACAGTTAAGCAACACAGCCGATTAGAGCCGCGGCTGCTGAGGTTACACCAGCTATGCCAGAGAAAGTGCTTCGGAGTGTAATGAATCAATGTTGTGTCTAGAAGTGCAATATGGTCACATTGAAATGCATTGAAATTATGTCCTGCTGCGGCATGTGTGTCTCTACTATTACATATTATGTAATAATGCCCGTTTAAACATAAAAAGTATAGACTTGATCAACCTGTATATCTATGAGACACCCTTGAGCTGAGGCCCAGCTGATTTGTTAAGTTGTAGCAATTTAAATTTATCCTAGGGTCTCATATACCCAAACACCAAGGAACGCAGTGCTACCAACATATGACACTGTCAAAATATCAATACGAGGAATAATGATCATTGACACCAAAACTCGCAAGCGATGGTTAACGATGCTACGATTTTTTACATAACCCTAAGTAACTAAATCATAAGAGGTTAGGTTAGGATAGTTTAGGCTTACATGCTTTATTTTATCTAAGCTTACGTGAATTAGCTGACAATAGTAACACCAAGCATGCAAACGAAGTGGAAATGAGTTCCTTAGCGAAGTTTGAAAGCTTAGGCTTCTAATTTATGAGAAATTATATAAGGTATAGCTTTCTTAGTTAGGCTTACACTGGCAATTAGTTGTTATACCGAAGCAAGCATTTGTTTTTTTTTTAAGGCTACTATGATTTACTTGTATAAACGTAGGCTTCTTATTTCTTGAGGTCAATTAGATTACACTGGGCAAGAAAAAAATAATTTTTGAATCTTTCGAGTACCTCATGAGGCAATTCCTACTAATTTTGGGTTGAGAAAAACAAATATGACAATGAAAAGTTTTTATTAGCTCTAGTTTCTATGATATTCACCAGGTGGAAGTATTACATATTAACAGATTGATAGAAAAGGATACATTTTAATTACATACATGCTAACAACAATGAAAGTGCATTTGATTTTTTAAACTGGTAATTACTGCTAAGAGATCTAAATTGCTGGAAAAATACTTCGCAGATAGTCGTGTCTGAAGAGAATCATGTGGTGGCCTATTGACCTTGTCGTCCTTTAGCTTGCCTCTCGTGATGGAGTTCCGCATAATCCCTATACAAAGACCAACAGTAATCCGCAAGCATTAGTAATTGACTTCGCCGTCCTTTAGCTTGCCTCTTGTGATGGAGTTCCGCAGAATCCCTATACAAAGACCAATAGTAATCCGCAAGCATTACTTCATTCCAACGGCCTTCATTCCAACGGCCCTGATAGCTTTGTTCCTTATCAGAAATGTCCTGATGGAATCTCTCCCCATGTTCATCACTAACAGCTCCACAACTAGGCGGGAAAAAGTCTAGGTGGGAGTGGAGAAAATGGATCTTAAACGACATGTTGCATCCATGGTTACGGTATTTTTTCAGGAGCACTGTCACCAAATGCTTGTAATTGTCATCTCTTTTGGTGTCTAAAATCCATGAACAACACCCTTGAAGGCTTCTCAAGCTTCCTTTTCTTTCCCCTCCAAAATTTGGTCAAATGCAGGATCCTTTACAACTTCTCTTATTTGTGGTCCGACAAAAATGCCTTCCTTAACTTTTGCATCACTTAATTTTCAAAATTTCTCTCTGATTGCGTTTTGTTATTTGACAGGTATGCCAACTCCCAAAAAAATCCCCCAAATTTAAAATCTCACACTAAAAATGAAATGTCACTTTATCTTTAAAACAAGAGCTGATCTATCATTTTTATGGTGATTTTTTAATTCACCAGATGGAAATACATGTAAATTCACTACTTTTAAGTCCGAAACATTTTCGTTGTTGCTCAGTGTTATCGAAAGGCCATCAGCACTTATGATTTGTGGTTGAATATTTACTTGATAAATTAATTTTTTTTTATATTTCTACTAGCTTTGAAGTGAAATTCCCAATAATTATTTTGTACATTCTAGATGGATCCACTCCAACACAGTTATTACTCCCAGAATATCGGCATCTTAAATAGAAGTCTTGTTTCACTATGAGTGGCCTATCGAAATTATAGTTTTGTGTATTTAAATGACTGACTCCAAATATTTAAATGCCACCTTATATGGGAAAGCGATCTAGACCAACAAAGCAAAGTGAAAGGAAATAGTGACCACATAACGTAATTAATGGTCAGTTGGCAGTTTAATAAATATAAGATATGTGGCACGATTACATATACCAGAGATTAGTTATGGTTGTGCATGGCTTTACTGTACAAATTTGAAGTGTTTCGACTTCCTATCATCAGGTCTGAAATAGGGAAGGGAGTGACAGATAGCTGCTCCATTTGGGAACAAGTAGGCGAATACGTGGGATTGATGAAATTATAAAGGAGAGCTTTATTAAATACCAATTTAAGAATATTAATCGTTATCTAATAGATCTATCCGGTTATGGAAAATTTGTCTATAACTTGCGTAATCCTGTCACGTATTTAGGTAGGTATAAACAAGTTTTTTTCATTTGATATCCAGGTTACACGGCAATATAATCTGAGTATTTTAGAATGCTTTCCTGTTACATTTCCATTACTACTTATTTTCATTTAAAATAGTCTTCTGTAATAAGATTAAATTTAACAAGTTCATAATCGATATATAGTACTGGTTATGTCTCAGGTTTTCACTAAATATACAATGGCGCCTTATTTGCACTGTTATTTTCAGTTTGTTCATTACTTCTAACAACTGAGATATTCGAAAGTGGAATTACACTGAAAACTTAAATGCCATATTTGACATCTTGGGCTTACATCTCGTACCTCTGCTCTAACAAACATAGCTGCCATGGCAACATACCGACATGATATTCAATTCGTCGGTAAACCACAAGACGATCTAATCTTCCTTTCTTGGGGAAGGATAAAAGGTCCGGGTTTTATAGTTCACTAACAGTGAATCATCATCATCATCATCATCATCATCATCATCATCATCATCATCATCATCATCATCATCATCATCAAAATCATCATCATAAATCATTATAAATAAAAAAATAATCACCATCTACTCTCTGTATGCTTATACAGTTATAATATTTATTGTGGACAAGTGTAATCCAGTTAAAAACAGTCAGGTACATGAACATAACACCAGAACCAATATGAATTACTATAGAGATAGTGTAATTAAAACTGTCTCTCAAAAGGATATACATATACTAGGAATTAAGCTTTACAATAAACTGTCATCTGATATTAAATCAAGAGCTAGCATCTCAAAACAGCAGTTTAAATGGAAGTTAAAGGCTTTCCTCATAAATAAATGTTTATATAACTTAAATGAATTATGATGTTGCAGCTTTAATTATACTTGAAAGTGATAAATTCATTAAGCTGATTAAGGGATCATGTGTAGAATTAGTTTCTAATGCTGTAATTGACTCTGTAAATTAGATTCTAATGTTGTAGAATTGACTATGTACAAGTAGCATTAATGATCAAAAATTGACTATGTCAGAAATTGTAACCAACAATCTATTGACAATATTTATTTGCTTTTTCTACTTTAGACTTTTGTTGGATTCTGTATCTGTTACAGTTTTTAGTCTTATGTAACTTTTTATATTTATCTTTGTATCTTGAACTGACGTGTCCTATAACATATGTATTATGTTCCAAAGGATGAAATAAATACAATACAATCATCATCATCATCATCATCATCATCATCATCATCATCATCATCATCATCATCATCATCATCATCATCATCATCATCATCATGCCCGCCTCGGTAGCGTGGTGGTGGCATGTCTGCCTCACGGGTGTCTGGATAAGGTTCTTTCCAGGGTTTTACCTTATCCTGAAAGACGAATGTCAGGTAACTCTAAGCTCTATGGACCCTGGGCTCATTTGAGCATCATTTCACCCATTCTATTCACCGTCCGATATGACTTAACGTTGGAGGACGTAAATTAAAATTATCATCATCATCATCATCATCATCATCATCATCACCATCATCAATTTAGCCCGCCTGGGTAACGTGGTGGTAGCATGTCTGCCTCACGTTCAAGAGGTCCCGAGTTCGAAACTCGGTCAGGGTGAGTTACTTGGATAAGTTTTTTCCGGGGTTTTCCCTTATCCTTGCCGGCGAATGTCGGGTAACTCTAAGCTCTATGGACCCTGGGCTCATTTCAGCATCATTTCACCTATTCCATTCATCGTCCGATATGACTTAACGTTGGAGTACGTAAATTACAAACAAACAAAAAAAATGTCATCAATAACATCATCGTGGCCCTCGTAGCCATGGTGGCTAGAGCGTATGTCTCTAGCGTTCCGCCGCGTAGAGGGTCACTGGTTCAAGTCCCACCTTAGACATGGGTGTTTATGTGTATAGTATATATGTGAGAAAATATATAAAACAGACAGTATTACCCACGGAAACAATATAAAACTGTTATAAGGAAAATGTATATTTAAAGATATATTTATTTTTAAAATAAAAAAGAAACCATCACCACCACCTCATGGTCTGCAATGTGCCTGTTCTCACTTCACAATTAAGACCATCACTTACTTGGTCTTCCCACATCCCTTCCGAAAGTTTATACGTATTTACAATGACTGGAACTTTGTAATCAACCATCCATTGGAGATGTCTAAATTTTTTCCTCTGTTCTCTATCTTCATTAAGTCAATCAATGTTAATTAATTGCTCTTGGCTGACTTGGTTAGGCGCTGGCCTACTGATACCAAGATCGCGGTTTCAAACCCCCTCCAGATCAAACGTTTTCAAGCGTGCTTAAAAGCGACAGCCTATGCTAGTATATTATTTGGCATATAAGAGAAACCCTACTGTACGAAAGTCCTGTATACCGACGGCGTTGGATTGATCTGATAATTCATAGCATTATTAACAAACTGTATTTATTTTCCTTACTGGCATTGAATAGTTCAATCTGTGCCTCTACAATTGGTGTATCTCTACAACAATAATTAACCTTTGCTCCCCAAATATCAAAGAATAGTTAACATTTACATATTATTAAAAGTGTTAAATTTGTGTATACTCCAATTACGTACTAAATCTCTACAGCGTCAATATGAGTTATGTATGGCTTAAGGAACATCATAAGCAAAGTGCCATGAAAAAAAAAATCAGAATGCCCAAATTTAGTGATGGCCATATTTAAAAGAATTCGATTGTTCCACAATTGTGACTTTGTGACTCACAGCAACGTCATTGCGGATGGAATTTATTATAAATAAATTAAAGTCGGAAACAAAAGGATATTAATATTGCATAGCAATTCTATAAATATGTAATGGGGTGGTGGGGCAGTATAAACATGTACCAGAGAGGAGTCCCTAATAAGAAGCGAAAATTTTTATTAAAATATCCTTTATTAAACTGATAATAATAATGATTGAAGTGGTAAAATGTAGGAAAAATTTAAAAATTTGTATTTTCTGTATTTATTTGTTTAGATATTAGAGTTTTAATTATTAATGAATGCGAAGTCGCATGATGTTGATATAACTTTTCTTTTTTAATTTAATTATTTGTGAAATAATTTTATGATTATTATTTTTGAAAAATAAATACATTTCTTGAAATTTGAACTTATAAAGATTTATATTTATGTTTTCAAAATTAAATAGAAATTGATAAGTGTAAATATTTTAAATATTATTATCTGACTTAAATATTCAAATTGTTTATATATAAAAAGCAATAAATAGTAGTGCTGGATACCGTACCAATGGTGGCCGCGGGCTACCAGCGGCAATATTTTAATATTTTATAATGGGAAATTTTAAAATATAGTTAAGTTAATAGCTGGATTGCCAGTTTTGTGTTACTGGAAATCAGTAATATTATAATTTTTGTTTAAAGTATTTTTAAGTATGTTTGAAATTTTTGTCAAAAAAATTAAATTAAGTTTATAAAATTTTGAAAGGGATGGATTAGAAAAATTTATAAATTTTTAATTATATTTTTGAAATGTTTAATCATTATTATGTATGTTTATTAGAAATGAGATGTGGATTTTTGACTGATTAGAGCATATTTTAAAATGTTTGTAAAAATTGTTATTTTTATTTTTATTACCTTTTATTTTATTCATAATCTGTAAATTATGTATGTTTCTGTATATGTTTTTTATGTTTTAATAAATGAATATAAGTCTGAATATTTACCCCGTTTAAGAAATTAGGTACCGGGATATAGTATGCAGATTTTTATTTCATTTTATTTTTTAAGTCCCTAATAAGTAATTTGTTCAAGAGACTTTGGTAAGGGCTTTTGAATAATAGTTGTATTCTAGTAAGTTAGAAGGGACCAAGTTCTAATAAAGTTAGAAGCACACGGAGCAACAAAATTCGAGGGTATATTGACGCTTGTTGAGAAAGCTCTTAGGAGCTTTCATTCTTTCTCTATCAGTTGGATCCGCACCGTGGCCGAGCAGTTAGACCGACTGGCTCTCACCAAGGCGGTCCGGGTTCGATCCCAGGTGACTGCAAAGCGAGATTTTTGGTGGACAACACGGCGCTGGGGCAGGTTTTCTCCGGGAATTTCTGTTACCCTTGCCTGTGCTGCCGTATGTAATAAAAGCAAGCGTTAAACACTACACATTTCTCCATCAGTTGAAATAATTAAAGAGATGTAATAGTTTTCGAGCAACTAAACTGTCTGTGATTAACACTTTTCGTGACACACATTTGGAATGGCACTTTGCTTCTCTACTTCAACAACCTTGCATCATCACACTATGCTAAATTCAATTGCTTAATACGTACAGCAGAAAGAATATCAAGAGAATAAAGGAAGCTAAAACTAGAAACACAGCCACCAGAACGTTCATCATGCTAGTATTCTGAAACCGATAAAGATAAATGGTAATATGTAAGACACGTATTTGGGAGGTCCTATTTTTAACTCCCATCTACTGCTGGGGAATGTGAATGCTGGGGAAGTTTATCTTTTACCACAGTTTAATTTCCCTTTCATTCTGTTTTCTTCTCAACTTCTTTCAGGTTTCACAGGCAATGCTTTGATGCACTTCTGGACAGAAGGTACTTGGTTCCTCGAGGAACACCAGAGGGCTGCCTACGTAGTATAGGTTGCTTATCGGCCACTATAGTGGCAGCACTGGTGCGATAGTTCTTTGAGTTAGGAAATGATTGAGTACTTCTGCGCGTCTCTGCTTCCTATAGCCTCCTGTAGTGTTCCTTCACTTAGTTTTTCAGAGTGACAGCCACAATACGCAGATCTGCATAAGGGTCTTAAAAGTTTTTACTTCAGTGTATGACTTTGTTGGAATGGTCAAAAGAATACAATATGTACTTTATCAAGTGTATTTGCTATTTTCTAACCTTACGCCGTTGGAAATACCTGTCACCTTAATTGAAATATCTGGGTTATCTCCCTTCACGGCACAATATGAACCGGATCAACCTCATTTTTCCCCACCATTTCTTGTTTTATACTGGGTCAAGCTACGACCGCAGCTTCTGGGTGGCAGCACTCAACTCTTCAAAATATACAATTACACATTTCAAAGCGTTGTGTAATCGACAAGGAGCTCCTTTACAAATCAGTATATTAAGAATGACAACTAGAAAGTGAGGTTTATGAGAAACTGTGTATGTGGGCGCTCCAGTTTCCCTTTGCAATTATACAAGTGATATCACTTAGATTAATTTAATCTCCTTGAGAGCTCCCTCAAGCGTGAAGCATTATAATTAGTTTGAAACCTTACCAACCACAAATCTGACCATAAACAAATGGGACGGATTAAGTCATTTATCTCTAATTATTCGTGAAATGATTTAGTGAAACGGAGCGATAAAAGTTATTTTTATGCGGATATAACATAGATGTTTCGGACAAATTTTACCATCAATTAACCAGTGTATACAAACGTACACGTTTATAATTGGAAATGGTGTGGTTTCTCTTTCAAAACCTTATATTTAAAAATTAAAGCTTATACTAGCCATACAGGTTTATCATATTCTAAGATATTTACTACTATTATCTCCTTAAACTGCACCTCATGCACCGTGTGCATTAAATGTTATGAAGAAAATTCAAAGCAAACAAATCCAAAGACGATGTTCTATTTTAATGAACAAAAGAATGGACTTAAACCTTAAGAGTGCTCTGTATTTCATATTTAACACCTGCAAAATATACACAAAAGCTAACAAGTTAATGGAAATACCACTAAAGTTGTCTTTTATAAGTTATTTTATTTATATAGCATTCGCTCAAATACAAACAAGATCGGCTGGTTGCGAAGACCTCCTCAACCTACCTAAATGAAATGAAATAGTGCCTAACTGAAGTCCATTTTCATAAATAAGGCATTCTGTGACCATTTCTGGTACGTTTGATGACTCTAGGGAGAATCACTGGTATTATGCAAGAGAAAAAAAAAAAACCGTAGAACGAAAACCATCAGTCTCATTACTGTCTGGCCACCATAAGAAGGCAAGGTAGCGGAATTTGTAACATAATCACTTTTGCTGTGTTTATGCTCGCCTTCCGGATGCTAGGTTTATGTAAAATACACTGTTGTCACATAACATCCCACGCATAATACACATCACTGCATTACTGAAACGAGCATTAGATCTGGCAGCATGGGTTCCTAATAAACTAATCCACTACCACAGCAGATAAACAGTTCAAAATTGTTTTTAATATTTTTTATTGATCGATCAGCAGTACAATGCTTTACAGATCAGAGTGAAAAGAAGATAACAGTACAATATGAACAATAACACTCAGGGGTAGGCTAACAGGCCGCCCCCTAACTACATTAAGTTAGAGCTCCAAAAATACTCTCTGAGGAATTATGTCAATATTAGAGATATAAGACAGACATCAAGCACTACAATCACTCGAATCAGATGTATCACTTAGAAGCAGGTCCTGTGGTAGTCTCCTCTTTAAGCGTGAGGGCTGGCGCGTGCGGACGCCGATGTTATACTGCACAGCTCCTGGAACTTCTTGCAGCGTGGAAAAGAAACGACGGGCGATCCTGCGAATGTAGTCATGAAGAGGTAACAGTCCTAGTTCGTGATGGAGCTGCTGATTACGGATGAACCATGGAGCGTTGGTAGCGATGCACATGAAGCGATTCTGTATGACCTGAAGACGACGCAGATGACATGTGTGTGCGACACCCCACACTTGGCAGGCATATGTAATAAGCGGACGAACGAGTGATTTGTAGAGTAACAATGAAGACTGTAGGCCGAGGCTGGAACGGCGATGTAACAGAGGTGAGAGTTTTGAAAGTCGCCCGAAGGCCAGTGATATAAGACGATCGATATGAGCACGCCAGGTCAGTCGAGAGTCCAAAAGCACTCCAAGGTATTTAACGGGAGTTGTAGTGGGGAGCCAAGGGAGTTCAAACTCCTCTCCCTCTTCATGCCCTGCTTGCCTTCTTGATGTGGGCGGACAGTACATTCTGTTTATACTACGTTTATTCTTGTAAGCTTCCTACAAATGCTTATTACGTTCTCCACCACGTACATTATAGGCAGAGGTAGGTTTGTTTTAGGTTTCAGCATTTCTTTGTACGAGAGACATATTTCCAGGATTCAATCACGCTATAAAATCTATAAAGCAGTGTATAGCACAAATGTAAAATGCTGTATTTTCATTCAAATACCTTTTTCTTGGAGTTTTCCATTCGGCCTTAAAGACAGTATTGCTATAATTAATAATATTTGCATTTTAGAACCTGTTTTCTTCTAGCATGTTTCCTTATTTGAAACACTTGAAGAAGTGACATTCCTCAGATATATTATTGAATGTCGCACGAGGTTTTTTTAATATCCTTGAGACATTTATCCATGCACATCAATTACAAGTTTGCTGTGTTAATCCAGTCTCCTTTTCCTCAGTTATTGAGTATAAAGTTTTTGAACTGCAAATTTCTGCGGTTTTTAGTAAAGGACTCTTTGGAAAATAAGTAATCACGGTTATGTAATACGTGTCTGGATTTTCACACTTGAATTATATGAAAGCAATTGCAAAATCGATTTTCATTTTGGTATATGTTGAGTATTCCACCAAATTAATAGCAAGCAAGTGTCAACATTATAAATCCTAATTGCTTCTAAAAGTTTAAATAAACGCTTAGAAGTTATGCACAAGAATTTTGTAGAAATAAAGAAAAAAAGTGGGAAAGAAGATTTGGCTCATGGATATTGTTGACTATCTTGTGTTTTACTTTCTCCATAACGTGTAAGAAAGGTAAATATCATATTCCATCCAACAATCGAATGTCGAAATTTAACCGGATATATGCTTTAAGGTCCCCTCTGAATCCTCCGCCTCCCAAAACATATTTAGAAAACGGTCAGTGTGAGACTTTTTGTTGTTGTAATTTACGTCCTCCAATGTTAAGTCATATCGGACGATGAATGGAATGGGTGAAATGATGCTCAAATGAGCCCGGGGTCCCTAGAGCTTAGAGTTACCCGACATTCGTCCTTCAGGATAAGGGAAAACCCCGGAAAAACCTTAACCAGATAAGTCACCCTGACCGAGATTGAAACTCGCGACCTCTTGAACGTCGGCACGTTGGCCATAGTAGCTCAATGGTTAGAGCGGCTGGACGGCAACCAGAAAATCCGTGGTTGAAATCCCGGCAATGGCATTGAATATTTTAGTCTGACTATCTTTCCATTCTTTAGCCTACAAACGGCCAGTGTGAAAGAACAATTAATTTCCATTAATTGACCTAATAGTGGTTAACTATAAAGCCCGGGCCTTAAAGTACTTAAACGTTGTAAGTCGCCATTAAGGTAGTTGTCTCATGTGTTTATGAGAACTCCTAAGTGGTTTACCGGGAGAAACACGAGTCAGTTGGAAAATTTAATGTCATGTCGGCACGTTGGCCATAGTAGCTCAAGGGTTAGAGCGGCTAGACGACAACCAGAAGATCCGTGGTTCAAATCCCGGCAATGGCATTTAATTATTCGGTCTGACGCAATCTTTCCATACTTTATCCTATACACGACTAGTGTCAAAGAACAATTCATTTCAATTAATTTACCTAATAGTGGTTAACTATAAAGCTCGGGCCTTAAAGTACTTACATGTTGTAAGTCGCCATTAAGGTAGTTGTCTCATGTGTTTATGAGTACTCCTAGTGGTTTACCGGGAAAAACACGAATCAGTCTGAAAATTTAGTGTCATATCGGCACGTTGGCCATAGTAGCTCAAGGGTTAGAGCGGCTAGACGGCAACCAGAAGATCCGTGATTCAAATACCGGCAATGGCATGGAATTTTTCAGTCTGACGCAATCTTTCCATACTTTAGCCTACACACGGCCAGTGTGAAAGAACAATTAATTTCTTTTATATGTTTGAATTAGTAACCATTAATATACTCCAAAATGGATGAAAGTTTAATGTGTGTTTGGATTATATATTTTAACAATATATTTATTTGCAACGCTTCGTCAGTGCAAAATATCCCTTTTTCATATGCACTCGAACACATCTTAAAACACATCTTTTACTAATTTTATGTTGACTCCTCTATAGCTTTTACATTATCTTCTTTCCACGCTCTTACTGTATATATAATTTCAAGGAAAACAAGGAATTCTGACTTGAGTTTCACATTCATTTCTTCTCTTTCGCAAGCTTCCCTGTATTTATTGAGGCTTGACCTACTCAAATTCTTTTAACTTCAGTAGATATGCAACCGTAATATTTATGTTCATATAGTTGTGTATATTTAAATACATCGATCAAAATAAATATGACATCCTCAAAGTACATTCAGATCTTACACCTGAGGAGAGAGGTCTTTCCATTTGTTGGCTTGAGGAACTGCCTATTCGTTCTCCCTAAGTCAAGTTGTCTCACCCAAAAAGGTCGCCTTCCTATATAGCAGCTGGTTTCGAACCGACGCCCTCGCCAACTGGCTAAACCTGTCCGGATGTTATTTTCGCTTGCTGTAAGCCAATATTGCAGCTTATAGTCGAACATTAATCTCTTAGCGGAAAGTAATATGGCGTGTTTTAGTCCTGGGCGTACAAGTGTATCCCAAATAATACTTAACACAGAAACTCAGGTTTCATATAAACATATTTGAAATGAATCGTTCAATTTTAAAGGTGGCGAGTCGATATTTTAACAGCTACAGGATAATGATTAAAAAGGTTATCCATGCTGTTTATCCATTTATCATATTACAAGAATTCTGTATGTTTTCTATAAAACGTATTGAAGGTTTGAATGGCTCCTGTTGAATGCAGGACACAACAAATAGAATGTACTTCGCACATCCATCATCCCATCCATCATCCCATTGTAAATCTTTGTGTGGCATCGAAGGAAGCTGTTGAACATAAATAACAGGTTTGTAGAGTATACGTGAAATTAACCAAGATCTCACGTCATTAGGATTGGATTGGGTTACGGTACTAGCAGACACGGTAGAGAGTTCCAGTCCTGATCTATTGTATCTATGCCCCAAAAGGGTCATCCCCGGGAGGAAGTATGAGGCAAGAGACCGCGGGCGGTCGTCCTAAGGATTCACGACAGTAGAGGGCAGGGTCCCTAAAATTGACCAGTTGGAAACTCCCCGGCAGGCCAATATAGCCAGTCCTAAAACGGCCCACCAGGTCGGCCCGGAGACCGGATACCGATTATCGAGGAAGGAAGTGTCCACCAGGAATATATTCTGCCATGCAGAGACTCCTGACGACACTTCTATCCTGCAAGAGAGATGATGTGAAATCGTAATGGAGATTAACTAGAGAGGGAATTTTTAATGTCAAAGGTTCTACTCCCATTAGTCCTGGACCCTGGCCTCCTTCGACCAAGGAGTTACCGAGCTGTCCCCGAAGGGCGCCTCCGTGGGGCTTTCCATATGGGGAAGACCTAGAGACTAACAAGCCCCCCAATCTGGTCCGAAAACACAAGACGGGATGGAGGTGGATACGCCACTTACGCGCGCCAACCCCAAAGGGGAACGCTACCGATCAACCTCTGTGGGGCCGCCTGGTGATCTAGCACATCTTCTACTAGCTATGCATGTGAATATATGGCTTCCCACAACCTTGTCCGGATATGTACCCGATCTCCCACGGGTATCGGGAACCACTGCACCCTCGAGTCCAACCCAATCCGAACAACTCCCTATCAGGGAGGGGCTCGAATTTTCGGCCCGAGATCCCTCTGGTAACGTCAGAGGTACATTCCAGCAACGCAAAGAAGGTCCCTGTTAGGTATGTGGGACAAGAACAGCGAATTTGTGTGACAGGGAACGCATGCTACACAAGGAGCAGAACCATTAAAAAAGCATGCGCCCTATTCACTCTGTGCACTAAAACCGTGAAGATTCATTCCCAAAAGTAGAAGCCGTTAAAATGTTTTTGAATGGTCTGTAACTGTACTGACATGGGGTGTCATAAACCTGTCCAGGGAGTGTGTGGGAACCTTCGCCAACGCCTCGCGTCTCATCCCTCGGAGACTTACTCTCCTGTGGATTAGTATACTGTCCTCCACAGGAGAGATAGTCTCCGACGGCTGAGACGCAGGGGGTGTCCAAGGTGCATACTATGTTTCTTAGAGGAGTAATATACTATCTCAAGTCTTACCGCCATCCTAATACAAAAAAAGTCCATCCTTAACTATCCTAATAAAAAAATCCTTCCTGCGGTAAAACCCAATCCTGTGTGGGCGCGCAGCAAAAATCTTCGGGCTAAACATAGCCTGTCAGCACCTTGTGTGTGTGTGTGTGCGTGCGTGTGTGAGTGAGTGAGTCAGTTGCAGCTGAGCTGCTAGTAGTGTCAATGGTCAGTTTTCTTGCAGTGTATTGAACTGTACCGAGTTGTAAGTTGAGAACTGATAATCGTGTAGTGATTTGAAAGTGAATTCTTTTGTTTGTTTACGTGTGGTGACGCTGCAAAGGGCTGTACAAAGTGTCTTTCGATGGAAATAAAGAACATTTTGAATTTCTGCAAATTGGACTTTTAATTTTAAGAACCCACAAAGTCACATTAGTGTAATTATAGAAGAAATGTCATTTTGAGTGTTAAATACTGTAAAACAGTGATTTAAAAGAAAATTAAAATAAACATAAATAAATATTACAACGAACATGATTACAATTTGTTGTGACGTGGACCAATAGTAAAATGTTGACTTGCCACAGCAAGGCAGGACCATGTGCGTGACGGTCCGTAAGTCTGCAGAAACCGATTCGGTGCATATAATATCGTGAAAGCTACATATGTGTTTATTAATATTACATAATACTGACGTTCATCAAAAGTTATTATTTTTTAAGTGTTTAAGAGAGTTGTTTAAAATGGTTTAACTAAATTAAAAATATAATTTGCAAAATGAAGTATTGAAAAATTATTTCCTTTTCACACAGATCCACCATCACTCTTTATCTGTGACCTCAGGCTGAAATAGGATCTCATGTTAAGATAACAACAGCCGAGGTAAGTTCTATAATCCAGGTTCGTGAAAACCAACGAGATCATCGCATTAATTGCATCCCATATATAAATACCGTTGTAAAAATGAAATGTGTAGTGTTTAACGCCCGCTTTTACTACATACGGTACCGCAGACGGTGACACTGATGATACATGAGATGAACATGGAGCACCGGTGGTATGAAATGGCGGGGGAAACTGGAGGTCCCGGAGAAAACCCGCCCCAGCGCCGTGTTGTCCACCACAATTCTCACTTTGCTGTCGTCTGGGATCGAACCCGGGACGCCTTGGTGAGAGCCAAGCGGTCTAACCACTGAGCCACGGCGAGGCCTAACCGTTGTAAAGAGAAAAGCTCAAGGAACCCGGGTTGGATCCCAATCGACCTCAAAGTGGGATTTGTGGTGGACAACATGGCACAGGTGTGGGTTTTTTCCTCCGGGTCCTCCGGTTTCCCTCACAATCATTCCACCAATTGCTCCATCATTCATTCATCCCAGGCGCTGGGCCGACCTCCGACCCGCCAACCCTGATCTCATATATGAGGTACGTCCAGAAAGTAAGTGCTGTGTGGTAATAAAATTAAATTGTGTACAGATACAGAAAAATTATTTATTGCACAAAATTCTACAACTTTTAAACTACTTTCCCACATAAGTTCCGAAATTTTGCAGGCATTTGTCATATCGAGGCACAAGTTCTTGTATACCTTCTTCATAGAAGTTTGCCGCCTGTGTATTCAACCAGTTGGAAACATTTTCTTTCAGCTCTTCGTCATTGTTGAAGTGTTGACCGTCAAGGAAAGATTTGAGATGCAAAAACAGATGAAAGTCGCTAGGAACGAGGTCAGGGCTGTACGGGGGGTGGTCAAACACTTCCCAGCCAAATCATGTTTTTCGTCGCATTTGCAGTGTGTAGTCGTGCGTTTTCGTGAAGAAGTACAATACCTTTTGACAGCATTCCTCGGCATTTATTCTGTATTGCGCGGCGCAATCCTAGCATTCAGAAAACGAAGCACAGATCTGATTTCACAAGCGGCGGGATTTTCAATCAACACCGACATTGTAAACAAGCACAACAAAGCGTATGTGGCTGACAGCGATCTCACAATGGGGCACGTTTCTTCTCCTTGATACAGAGCGTCCTCCGCGCATGTGCGGAACTGCGATCGCAGCGCTGCAGCGGAGTTAAACTGAAACAGAACTTACTTTCTGGATGTCCCTTGTATCATTTCAATATGTTTGAGTTCCTTCGCTCTGAGGGAACACAAGCGACTTCAACACCAGCGTTGGTGAGGAACATAGGCAAAAAATAAAGTAGCATTTTGAGTTAAAACATAAAATTGAGATACAGAAAATAATTACATTATAGTGCATTTAAGAATATATAAGCAATAATTTTTCTATATTCTTTTCCAAATACGGCCTTGATTAAGCATTACTAAGAAGATTACAACAAAAGAAACAAAGGCTTCAGGAAGCAGGAAGAAGCTGTTAGCTTAACATGAAGTGAATGAATGAACTAAAAAGTGTGGCGCCGCCCTTGGTTAAATATTAGAAGCAGTCTTGTTTAAATTCCACGCATTAACCGTGAAGCACCATTATAACACCAGACACGCTTGTGTACATTAATGTAGCCACTTGAGCAGCTCTCCCACAGAGCAAGAAAACATATCCACTGTAAAGTGTTTTAAGAAGTGCCTTAAAAGGTAGTGTTGTATTTATGGACAAGGAAGAGTGTGAAGCTTTCACCTTACCACTACCCATGGCATCTCTTCGTGATCATTTGCTATTAGATTTTCAATTTTGAATTACTAAATTAGATGTGCATTATCTATACTTCCCCCTTTCTTGCTTTTTTTCTTTTTATTTACTACAGTACATATTACAGTATGTTGAAAGGTTTTTTTTTTTTTTAATTTACGTCCCCCAACGTCACGTCATATCGGACAATGAATGGAATGGGTGAAATTATGCTTAAATCTGCCTAGAGTTACCCAACCTTTAAGCATAAGGGAAAATCCCGGAAAAAACTTATCTAAAAACCCTGACCGAAATTCCAACTCGGGACTCTTAAACGTGGGGCAGACATGCTACCATCTACGCTACCGAGGCTAGCACAGTACGTTAAACAACTATCCATTTCCATCCGAAAGTATTTCAGCGGAAATACAATTTGTTTATTATAGTTAATTGATAGAAATTAATAATTTCTCCACACTAGCCGTATACAGGATGTTACAAGAAGGTACGGCCAAACTTTCAGGAAACATTCCTCACACACAAAGAAAGAAAATATGTTATGTGGACATGTGACCGGAAACGCTAAATTTCCATGTAAGAGCTCATTTTAGTATTTCTTTTAAAATGTAAATTGAAATCATTCGTGCAGACAAATGTCAAAATACCCATTGTGGTTCATGCACGATGGAGCTCCTGCACATTACAGTCGAAGTGTTCGTACGCTTCTCAACTACAGATTCGGTGACCAAAAGATTGGTAGAGGCGGACCAATTCCATGGCCTCCACGCTCTCCTGACCTCAACCCTCTTGACTTTCATTTATGGGGGCATTTGAAAGCTCTTGTCTACACAACCCAGGTACCAAATGTAGAGACTCTTCGTGCTCGTATTGTGGACGCCTGTTCTCCAGGGCTGCATCAGCGCATCAGGAATTCCATGCGACGGAGGATGGATGCATGTAACCTCGCTAAAGGAGGACATTTTGAATATTTCCTGTAATAAAGTGTTTGAAGTCACGCTGGTACGTTCTGTTGTCGTGTGTTTCCATTCCATGATTAATGTGATTTGAAGAGAAGTAATAAAATGAGCTCTAACATGAAAATTAAGCGTTTTCGGACACATGTCCACATAACATATTTTCTTTCTTTGTGTGTGAGGAATGTTTCCTGAAAGTTTGGCTGTACCTTTTTGTAACATCCTGTATAGGCTAAGGTATTTGATGGATAGAGTGAACATGAAAAATTCAATGCCATGGCCGGGATTTGAACCATGGATCTCCAGGTTTCCGTCCAGTCGCTCTTAACCTTTGAGCTACCATGGCCAACGTGCCGTCTTGACATTAAATTCTCCAGTTGAGTCATGTATTTCCCCGGTAGACCACTAGGAGCTCTCGCATCCGAGATACACCGTTTGTGGCGACTTGAGTAAGTACTTGAGTCCCAGGCTTCATCATTTAACTATTATTATTTTAGTCAATTGATGGAAATTAACCATTTCTTCACACTAGCCGTATATAGGCTAAGGTATTCGATGGATAGAGTCAACATGAAAAATTCAATGCCATGGCCGGGATTTGAACCACGGGTCTCCTGGTTTCCGTCCAGTCAGTAGTTCAAATCCCGGCCATGGCATTGAATTTTTCATGTTGACTCTATTCAGCAATTTGTGTAATTTTTTCGGAGGGAATTCGACACTGCGACCAGTCTTAGTCTATTGTACCTTATGCCTCCAATTGGGGCATCACCAGGAGGAAGGAAGAGGCGAGAGGAGACAGAGGGCGGCATCCCAAGGAGACACTACAGGGCAGAGGGCAGGGTCCCTACAGTTTACTTAGATGGAAACCTCAGACCAGGACAACGGATATTCCCCTGTACTGTGGTTCGAAGATGGTCCCAAAAATCGGTTCGGAGACCTGCAACTGACCTACCGGAGGAGGGAGTGGCTCACTCAAAGCATATAGTGCTGCCATGCACCACCGAGTCTCCCGCCGACACTTCTATCCTAAAAGAAACCACCAGATGAGAAATGATAAGAAATGATAATGGGGGATGTAATTAACCTACCCAGCACTTGCCTAGCGACCCGGGAAAACCCCGAAATGTCCCGTGGGTCAGGTAGGACGGCCATGGGAATTGAGCCCAGGCCTCTCGAATACGAGCCATTGACGAAACCACCTAAGGTATCCCGCTTGATTCAATTTGTGTACTACTCTGAAGAATAAAATTTTTAAAAAAATGTGTAAACTTACAAAAAACTACAAAAACAAAATCCCCATGTGTGTGAATAGTATATTCCAAAACCGAGAAGTTAAGTCTGGAGGAGGGGTGCTGGGTCCATAACCCATAGGTCCGTGGACCGGAACTTTAATTAACTTCTCCCCTTTACAAGTACAATTTAGTCTGTACAATGATTTCACGACAACGAACATTGAACATTCATGAAAATAAAACATTTGCTTCTATATAAAAGTAGTCTGAATAGTTTTGAATGTCCTTCAACATCATGACAACGAACAATGAACAGTTTTAAAAATGTCCTTCACAATTCAACACCGTTTGCCGAGACGAGCCCTAAACCCCAACTGCCTCGCTCAAGGCAAGGTGCCCAGCTTCGACCTTCCGATAGAGACGGTGGTGCAGGCAAACACTAAACAAAACACAATAAGCCACTACCACCGCCCCTATAGGGAAGTCAGACAATTACCTGCAATTCTCAGCTCCAAGATTGGTGCAACCCTTAATGTTTTACGCAGTATCGCTCATTCATGGTGGGGCGGTGACGCTTCCATATTACTTCTGCTATATCGTTCGCTAATTCGGTCGGTGCTGGACTATGGCTGTATCTTCTTTGGCTCTGCTTCCACATCGGTGTTGCGCAAGTTGGATGTCGCTCAGTACCGTGCTCTGTGATTTTGTCTCGGTGCTATGCTTTCTACACCGACAAATGCACTTTTGGTTGAGGCCTCAGAACCCCCATTGGAGATCCGTCGACACCTGTTAACCCAGCGCTTTCTATTGCGCGTTTTCTCCGTGGACGCCCACACAGTATTGCGGACGTTGCAGTATCTCGCTGCTAATTATCTCAACGCGGATTTTCCTGTTGTACGACGATTGTCCTTACTCTTACTGGGTTTTCGGGATCTATACCACGCTTTTCCCTTAATTTTGAAAAGTCCCTCTCTTCCGGGGTTTCAATATCCATTTGATTTACACTTCTTGAATATTTCGGTGCATTATCTTCCTGATTACATCATCCGGAGCCCTGACGTGAACGTTGCCCTCTCTCAGGTCACATGGTCAGATTTCACCACGATCTACACCGACGGTTCTAAATCTGCTGATGGGGTAGGTTATGCATACGTCTGTCCTTCCACTAATGCCTTGGCTCGATACCGCCTACCTATGGAGGCTTCCAACTACACTGCGGAGGTTCTGGCCATTCGTGACGCTCTGCAATATGGGATTTCTCGGGGCTTCCCCAAACTGCTGGTCTTAACCGATGCGCAGAGTGTGCTGCAGAGACTCTCATCTCCTCTCTGGACGAGAGATTTGCACTGTTATCTTTACGAGATCCTGACGTTGGTGAACAACGCTACCACAGCCGGACATCAAATTCACTTCCTTTGGATCAGAGGGCATGTCGGAATTCCATACAATGAAGTCGCCGATCGCCTGGCAAAAGAGGGACTCACCCAAGGCACCTTTCAAGGCATCCAACTGCCCTACACGGATTTCTTCCCAGTCCTTCAGCGTGACGCCTATTGTCGCTTGAATGGTGCCTGGATTCGTTCGTAATCCATCAAAGGCAAACACTACGCCGCCGTTCAGACGCATCTATCCACGACCCCTTGGTTCTCCAGCTTCAGGATTGCACGTCGACATCTCACCTCCATCATTAGAATGCGACTTGGACATGGATGTTACCCTGCGCATCTACACCGACTACGTCTCATCGATTCCCCTGTATGTCCTGATGACCCAGGCAAAACCGCTGACCTCAATCATCTCTTGTTCAGTTGCTCTCGCTACCGAGCCCACCGTTCTTCCTTCCTCCACCGCCTACTTCAACAGACTGTTCCTTTTCCCGCTAGCGTCAACACCATATTACAGTTATGCCACAAACCTGTATACCAAGCTCTTCTGCAATTTCTTAAAGAAAGTGATCTACAGATCTAGTCTCCTCCCATCCTCTTAATTTTCTTTTCATTATTTATCTTATGTTTCCCTTCGATGGCCATATGGGATTTTACCGAAGGCAAAAAAAAAAAAAAAAAAAAAAAAAAATACCTGCAATAAGCGTCTGTGCCAATGGGCACAGAATCATGATGTGCGAGTGGTATTGGAAGAACACTAACAAAGATATCAACTCCTAGACAACAAAGTATGGCTTTATGGACTTGTAATGCCTATAAAACTGCTACATTACACAAATACATATGTATATGATTACCTACATAATTATACGATTTGTAATCATCAATTAGATTTATGTTCTGGGTGTTTTAATCCCATACACTCTTAAAAAAACAAAGTATATGCAAACAGAAGCAATTTTTCTTTGCTTCTGGCTTCGCGTTTGCTACTGCATAACGTTAATAATGTATACAATTACTTCCTCAGAGCCTCGGGAATAACTGTATGTGTGTTCCATTCCCTGGACAGACAAGTTCACTGACCAGCAACACATAACACAGGCAGACAGGAGACAGCTCCCTCTTCCTAAAACACTAATGTCTGTGACCTTATTTCACCAGGAGGGCGTATGCCTCTTTGCTTCATCTGATCCACCCATCTACTGTCATAACAAGACAGTTGCATGCTTCCTTTTCCAGGAAACTTCGTTGCACCGATGCTCTCACCTACTTTCTGTTTCACTGAGCTAATATAAATCTAGTATAGTGCTCTAATCATGCTTATCTTTATTGTTCCAATGCTTTAGGTTAACTAAAGGTTTCATAAATTAGAACACAATAAATTTTTGGATGCAATTTGTACAATCGAAGTCAAAAGAATACACATTAATCAATACAAAAGATATTACTATAGCTGTCTTGTAAATAAAATAACTTAATTTCTTGTTATCGACTGCAAAAATTGTCCAATTCATAATTAGATGCTATCTCTATTAAGGTAATCACGACAGTAATGCAAAACTAGCTTCCTTCACGTAATTTACTCCACGTGATAGGGGCAAGTCACCTGGGGAAGATATTATGATGTCTCTAATTGGCTGATGTCAGATATAAATCGAAATGTATATAAGTGGAATAAGTGGAATAGAAACGAACTCTACTCCAGATAATGAACGTACGACCGGCGCGATCTCTTAAGGTTGTCAATGGTTTAAAAATACATTACTAAGCATTGCACCTAAATATGGACACATATTATTCATTCTGTTAAAAAAAATCAGTTACCTCTTACGTTAATCGGATTTCACATACACATACCCATGCATACACAATTTTATGTCAATAAATTACACAGCTAATGAAAAGATTTTAGCTAACACTTGTTTACTTCTGCTCTACAAGTGTAGGTCAAAAAGTAATGCCTCCTTTTTTTTCTCTTTTAATTGCCAAGAACATTGAATCCAATTTACATATCTTGAAAACTAAAACATTGACGATCAATTTGCTACTATTCAATATAATCTCCGTCCTTTTACACAGTTTTGGTCCACCTTTTAACCAGGACATGTATTCCAGTGTGGTAAAACACACGGTCTTGCTTCCTAAGCCATTGACGCACGGATGTTTTCACAGCCTCCTCATCTTCAAAATGAATCCCACGATGAGCTTCCTTTAGTGGCCCGAACAGATGGAAGTCTGATGGTGCCAGGTCAGGGTTGTATGGGGGGTAAGGTAAGATCACAATTTCTCAATTTCTGCAGTGGTGTAACGGCTGGTGTGTGGTCTTGCATTGCCATGCAAAAGAAGGACATCCCCACAGTTTTTGTTGGGCGAACTCGAAGAAGACGTGCTTTCAGCTTTTTGAGGGTTCTGACGTATTGGACAGAATTTATCGTGCATCCCTGCTCCAAAAAGTCAATCATAAGCACACCCTCTGCATCCCAAAACACTGTCGCCATAACTTTCCCTGCCAACCCCTGAGTTTTGAATTTATTTTTTTCTTCGGTGACGTTGTGTGATGCCATTTCATTGACTGCCTCTTTGATTGAGGTTAAAAAAAAAAAATGAACCCATGTTTCGTCTCCAGTAACAATTTTTTCCAAAAACTCCTCTCCCTCCAATTTGAAGCACTGCAAGTGTTCGGAGGCTATTGCTTTCCTTGTTTCTTTGTTTTGGGCGGTTAACATTCTTGGTACCCAACGTGAAAAAACGTTTGCGTAACCCAGTTGTTGAATAATCGTCATCACACTGCCTTTACTGAGGGAGGTAATGCGACTCAATTCACCTGTTGTTACCTGGCGATCACCACGAATGATGTCATCGACTGGCTGAATGTTGCATGGAGTCACTGCAGTCACCGGCCTGCCGCTTCGCTTTTCATCTGTCAATGGTGTTTGCCCTTCAGCTTCGTTACAGCGACGAGCCCATCGTCTAACAGTGCTGGCATCTACCGTTGCATCACCATACACATTTTTTAGCCTTTGATGAATGCGAATTGGCGTGTCACCTTCCACAGTCAAAAATTCAATCACAGAACGCTGTCTAATACGAATGTCGATGTCAGCCATTTTGCAAGAGGATGTAGTGCTGCCACATGTTGACTTAGGAAGTTACTACTGCAGGTGATTGGAGAAGAAGGTTTGAGGAATTGCGCCAAATTCAAAGTTTTCACATTAAGTTACTTATTTAAGGGGGGGAAATAGGAGGCATTACTTTTTGACCCACCCTCGTATTTTCAAAAAACGCTAAAGGGTTTCATTCCTCTAATTCCGGACCATGATCTATTTGACCTTTAAAACAGAAACAATGAGACCGATAACGCAGTCTAATTGCAACAAGCAGACTGCATTACGGAGGTCAAGGTCTTCGGTTGCTGTGTAGATGTCAAGAGGGTTCACAACCATTGGTGACTTCGCCTGCAGAAAAAGAGGCCACAAATCACAATGTCCTTCAATGACAAGCGCACTTTTGTCTGTTATGAACTGCAATTGAACTGCAAATTGAAATTCGTAATCAAAATAAGGCTTTTTCTAGTTAAATGTACAGAAACCGATTCTTCACGTTTACAGAAACTTTATATTTCATTTGTTACAAGAATGTTGTCGGTTAGGTTATATCGGACGATGAATCAAATGGGTGAAGTAATGCTAAAATGAGACCGGGGTCCATAGAGCAAACATTCATATCCCATATTTAAGTTTGATTTATGAGTCACTATGTTTACACTCAAACTTCACTTACTTGTTGTTGTATAATTGAAACGTTTAGACTACAACGGACCCCAGAGAAATAGATGACATTATCAGTCTTACAGATTTATGAATAAGGAATATTTACTTCATGTTTAACCAAAAATTCTACAGACAATCAAAAGGATTAGCTATGGGGAGCCCACTTTCGCCTATTTTAGCAGACCTATACATGAGCTATTTTGAAACACACATAGTAAAGGCCTTCCCACAGATTTATAAATTTTGGCAGAGATATGTTGATGATGTTTTTGCTATCATTCCGGAAAAACTTAGAGAAGATTCTCTAAAATTACTAAACCTGCAAGATAATCACATCCAGTTTACTATGGAAGTAGAAAGAGACAACACCCTACCCTTTTTGGACCTCAAGATAACTAGAAATCGTCATGGTGTAGATTTTGGAATATTCAGGAATCCCACACACATAGATAATTACATAAAGAAAAATGAATACAACCAAGTTTCACATCAACTAGCTGCCTTTAGAAGTCTAATTCACCGGCTATACAACATACCACTGAGTAAGGATGAATTTTTGAAAGAACAACAACACATAAAAGACATAGCGGTATTAAATGGATTCAACCCAGCCATCATAAGGAGCATGAAGAGAAAAGAAAAACTGAAGATAATATAAAAAAATACCACTCTCACACCACTTAAAAACACAAATTGGCAATATAGAAAATTCACCTACCATCCATGGGCTTTTAGAAAATTTGAACGAATCTTCAAAAGACTAAACTAGCACCCCAAAACAAATTCAGTCTGAGGAACCTGCTAAATAAACCACTGAAAAATACAATCCCCAACAATTTGAAATCAGGAATTTATCAGATTAATTGTGAAACCTGTGAAAAAAGCTACATAGGAAAAACTAAGAGAAACTGTTAACCAGGCAAAAAGAACACCAGAGGAACATAAAGTTGAAACAAACAGAAAAATCTGCAGTTTCACATCATTTTGGACAGAAAACCACAACATTGGCCACAACATTAAACTCTTAAAATCTTTAAGTACACCCATAGAATTGGATATTTGGGAAAAAATATTCATAAACAAACACCGTGATAAAGTTATAAATTTTGAAATCCCGGCATTAAATGAAGTATTAAAACTTAGTGCCCCTAACACCAGATGGCAGAGGGATCGGAGCTCCGTAGTAGTAGAAGAAGAGGAAGGTTCATTTAGTCACCAAACAGCTGAGGATGAGATCGAATAATCTTGAAAACGTTTCAATTATACAACAACAAGTAAGTGAAGTTTGAGTGTAAACATAGTGACTCATAAATCAAACTTAAATATGAAGAATACTTCACCGTTAATAATGCTTCTGCTTTTAATATTTATAATTCATATCCCAGTTTAAGGGAAAATCTTAGAAAAAAAATTTATCCAAGTAACAATCTTGCTATAATTATGCTTTATTGTAACACTACTACAATATTTTTGCTGTGCATATGTTTTGCTGTTGAATTATACAATTGATGCAAGTGAAACGTGCTGGCATTAAACACTCTTTAGTTTAACCAACTTTGAAGATTAGCTCTTCAGACTGGAATTACGGCTTAATTAATTTAATATATCTTAACAGTTTTTTATGAAATAATTCTACAATTATTCTAAATTTAGTGAATTCCTTCATTTTATTCTGAAACAGTTATTTCATGTTCAATTTTATTTAAAATTCATTTGTTATTGTATCTGATAGAAAACGAGGTTTAAGATAATAAGTGAAAGTGTGAATGGAATCTTATAATTAGAAGAAACGTAAATTGAATACTAATCACGATTTTAATGATAAAATTAACTTAAATTTAGAAGAAAGATTATTTTGAGTGTTAAAAAGTATAGAAAAGTAATTTAAAATAAAATTATAAAAGTATTATTGAATATTACAACAGCTAATTATAATTGGTTGTGAGGTGGACCATTAGCAAAATGTTGACTTCCCATAGCAACAGCAGGACCAGTAAATCGAGATTGGTTGAAGTGGGCCTTCTTCCGCTCTTAACCATTGGAAAGAACGGGCTACGATGTCTGCTTATTAACGGCTTCTTATGGAAGAAGGTGGTACCGAGGCTTCTCTGGAGCACAACTTAGGTTTTATCCGCTAGAGTGCAGTAAAGCACGGGACTATAAGATACCTGTCTCTCTGTCGCAAAATCGTACACGAACGCTTCGTATCACATTTTCAATGAATTGTATTATCAAACTTTTACTGTACCCATTGCACCTGTGAGTAACAAGAGTACGAATGTAATAAATATCTATTTCCGTTTCCCTGTAAGTTCTCTTTGGTACAGTATATTACGAGGCATGTTTTTTAAGTCAGTACCGTTTTGCGATTCCTCTGCCGCAGTGCTACGGTCGGCGTTCCGCGCATGCGCGCTAGTTACCTACATCTCTTGTCTACGCACTGACGCCATTACAGTCTGATTCTTCATTGTATACGTTGGTTACTGAGTGTTTAAGATGCCTCCGACAATCGTGAGTCCTGCCGATTGTGAAGTACGGGCTGTTATACGATTTCTTAGTGCTAAAGGCGTAAAACCGATCGATATTCATCGTGATATCTGTGGAGTCTACGGACAAAACATTATGAGTGATGGAATGGTAAGGAAAAGGGTGAGAGCATTTAAAGATGGCCACAAAAATGTGTATGATGAAAAACGGAGTGGGCGTCCTTCGGTCGTTACTGAAGATTTGGTGCAGAAAGTGGACGAAAAGGTGAGAGAAAAGAGACGCTGTACAATCTCATCATTGTGCGGCTATTTTCCTCAATATTCTCGTAGTGTTTTGTATCGCATTGTGACAGAGAACTTGAAGTACCGGAAATTGTGTTCACGTTGGGTTCCGAAAATATTGACGGATTTGCACAAAACCCAACGTTTAGGCAGTGCATTGACTTTCCATGAGCGGTACCACAATGAAGGTGAATATTTTTTAGACCAAATTGTTACTGGTGACGAAACATGGGTGGTCTACGTCACACCAGAATCGAAACAACAATCCATGGAATGGCGACATTCATCATCACACATAAAGGTGTAGTTTAAGCAAACAATTTCTGCCCGGAAAATCATGTGCACAGTTTTTTTGGGACAGAAAGGGAGTATTGCTAGTGGAGTTTCTGCCTCTTGATCAGACAGTCAATGCAGCAGCGTCTTATTGTCAGACATTGAACATTCTGCGCCGTGCAATCCAGAACAAAAGACGTGGCAAGTTGAGTAAGGGTATCGTTTTGCTGCATGACAAAACCCGTCCATGTGTGGCTAATCGGACCAAAGATCTCATCAAATCTTTTCAATGGGAAACTCTATATCATCCTCCATACAGTCCTGACCTGGTGCCCAGCGACTACCATTTGTTCCTGCACTTGAAGAAACATCTGGGCGGTCAGCGTCTTCAAGACGATAACGAAGTCAAAACAGTTGTGATACAGTGGTTAACACGTCAGGCGGCAGAATTTTATGAGGAGGGTATTCAAAGACTGGTGCCACGTTATGACAAGTGCCTCAATATCACGGAAATTATGTAGAAAAGTGCATTAAGGTACAGGCTGTCAAGTAAAAATAAAATTATTACGATATCTATGCACGTCTTTTTTTAATTCCAAAACGGTACAGACTTAAAAAAACATGCCTCGTATATAATAGGATGGATTGTTGATAAGATTACTTAAATCGTTCGAAACTGGTACACATATTTATATTTTAACAACCCTTATTTATTTATGGTACCGTCAGTACAATTTCTCACTGGCCGCCCCTGGTTGAAACCCTGATATTCATTTGTATACACCCTGTATGTTAGTGATGAAAAAATTATTAAAATGAGATTTTATGAAATGAAATTACATACTTACAACTTAGTGTCTTTGTAACATTAGTAAAGAATAATTCAAGCTGAATATTAGTAAACAAATATATTATAACTGTGCCAGGGATAAATGCAGTGCGTATTTGCATCTCCAAAGAGCGAGTTATGCAGAAGGACATCCAATAATAAAGAGGTAAGAACAGAAGTGTAGTATTACTTATTCATTTCACACATTTAAATGCAATTAGCACTTGTATACCATAATTTCTTTGTTTCCAACAGAGACGGATACTTGCGTGGGTCGGTCAAACCTCACTCTGGCTCAGTGTATGAAGTGCACTTTACATTGAAATCGGGGCGGAGCGCCATTTAGAGGCTATTAGTGAACATCCATGTCGGAGACACAGCAATTTTGCGGTCGCAAGAAATTAATGGTTTGACGATAGCCATCGCGGACTTCCCGACTTCAACATAACGAGGTGCTTTATGTCAACGCCTAACCTAATATTTTGTGAGCTTCTATACATGCTTTACTAAGATTTGTTTCTCTGGGAAGTTTGGACCACCAACGTAAGGCCTTATTACTTTGTTTACTAAAGAAAACGCATCTTGCTTACTTATATTAGGAAGAGAAAGCATTACTTACCACTCAAACATTCGATATTGACATTTCACAACAATTACAGGTCTTTATGTTCCTCTAGATTTAAAAACTATTGTGTTCTGGATGTGTGTGATTCAAACACTGTTTAAGGATGCAAGACAATTTACTTTCTCCATATTGCCTCTTACCTGAAAATATTTTCGTCGTTTTTATTTTATCAAAAATAATAATTTCGATTATCTACGAGGGCTGTTCAATAAAGAATGACCACAACCTTTTTTTTGACAACGTACCTTTACTCATCCTCATAATTTGATGGTCCTTCTCAAAATAGTCTCCCCTGAATGCAATGCACTTGTCCCAGCGTTTCTGCCAGTCTTCAAAGACATGCTGGAAACCATTTTTTGAGACATCCTTCAAAATCGCCTCCGCAGCCTTCACCACTGCTTCTGAAGATGGATAATGCCTCCCATTTCAAGTTGGGGAATAGAAAAAAAGTCACATGGGGCTAAATCCGGACTATAGGGAGAGTGAGGAATGCACTTCACGTTGGTGTTTGCAAGATATTCAGCAACAACATTGGCAATATGCGGCCACGCATTATCGTGGTGCAGCATCCAGCCTGCTTCACGGAAATGTGCTCTTTTGGGCCTGATATGGACTTGCAATGCTTTCAGTACATCCCTGTGGTATTGTCCAGTTACTGATGTGTGTGCAGGTACAACATGCTGATAAACCATTCCATGAATATCAAAGAAAGAGATGACCATAACTTTCCAAGCAAAAGCAATCACTTTTGCTTTTTGGGGGGTTGGTAATGAAGGATATTTCCACACTGAGCTTTGCTGTTTGCTCTCAGGATCAAAATGATGTAGCCAAGTTTCATCAGCAGTGATTACGTTTGAAAGAAGCTCCGGATCTTCCTCTAATATCAACTTTATCTGCGTGTTACCTTCATTGCAGCGGTAGACGATACCGAACATGCCTGAACTTGCCTGGTTCTCACAGGCGGAAACCAGGAGTACCAACAATGAAACTACTACGGAGTGTTTGTTTCACGTTAAGCTAACAGAATATAATAAGATTGAATTTTAGTGCGAAAAATTATGATCATTCTTTATTGAACTGTCCTCGTATTTCAATGTGAAAATCAAAAACAGTTATTGTGTATAGTGCTTCCACAAATGTAATTCTAATAGTTATTTCATCATTGAAAGTGCTGTTCTTCCCAAAGAACATAACTATAAAATATTTTTTTTAAAAATATAATAGAAATTTAGTAGTTTTTCATATTCAGGTATTAAAATTTCAATTATGTTTTGTTTAAAATTAATATCATTGCGAACAGGAAATTTTTTTTAATGATCTTCGGCGCAATGGAATAAGGGGAGGCTTGAAATCTTTCTATTTGAATAAGTAGAGCCAGACTGATAAATTCAATACCATAGCCGGGATTTGAGGCACGTATCTCCCGGTCTCCGTCCGGTTTCTCTAAAACACTGAGCTACTATGGCCAACATGCCGACAAGACATTAAATTCTCCAACTCACTCATATGTTTCCCGGTAAACCACTAGAGGTTCTCATATACAATGAAACACACACCTTTTTGTGGCGACTTACTATGCTGGAAGTACTCAAGATTTAGTGCTTAAGATTTACTAGGTACTAGTAATTACCCAAAATTATTTCCATAAATTTACCTAAAAATATAGTGGCTTAACTATGAAGCCTGGGACTTAAGTACTTACAGTACAGTAAGTCGCCACAAAAGTTGCGTGTCACATTGTAGGTATATAAGAACCCCTACTGCTTTACGGTAAACATACGAGTCAGTTGGAGAATTTAATGTCATGTCGACATGTTGGCCATAGTAGCTCAGTGTTTTAGAGCAATGGGATGGAGACCGGGCGATTCATGTATCAAATCCCGGCTATGGCATTGAATTTTTCAGTTTGGCTCTGCTCATTCAAACCTTAGCCTATAGACGGCTAGTGTGGAAGAAATGATTATTTCCTTTCCATTTGAATTATTGGAACAGGTATAGCAGTTGGACATTGTGTTAATATCAACAAATTTCCTTCATGTTTCACTGAATTCGTTATAGTGGAGCACTCACTGTATAATTTTCACAAAACTTGGTACCCTTAGCTTGTACAATCTGGAAAAGATTACAAATTACCCTATAAATTCCAAATGTTTCTGCTTTCACAGTTTTAATAACAATGTTCATCCCCTAATATACAAGTCAGTGCTCTATGATCTATCTAGAATAGATACAAATTTGTAAATGTAATACTAAGAACACAATAAAAATTAGAGACTACGTCACAAGCTTTGGAAAACCTTCTGCCATATTCTGAAGTTGTATACAGAAATCTAACTGTTTAATTCATGTTGAAAAAGAATGTACAGCTATAATCTGGCAAAATTGTAAATTGCCTCGCACAACTTCCAAAAACTAACATAACATAACCAATATAGGGCCAGGACCTGCCGATCCGACTGCCGGCCTCACGCCCACATACGCAAAGTAGAGGTGGGCGATCATCCAACCGATACGGGCAGGAGATGTCATCAGCATCTTGGCATTCCCCAGCTGAAATGTTGGCCTTCATGACCAGGGTCCCTTACCTGTCGCAAGCTCCTCAATTTCCTCACGATTTTTCTTTTCTTCTTTTTTCTTTTCTTTTCTTTCTTTCTTTCTTTCTTTCTTTTGTAATTTACGTTCTCCAACGTCAAGACTTATCGGATGATGAATGGAATGGGTGAAATGATGCTCAAATGAGCTTAGAGTTACCCGGCATTCGTCTTTCAGGATAAGGGAAAACCCCGGAAAAAAACTTATCCAGGTAACCCGCCCTGACCGAGATTCGAACTCGGGACCTCTAGAACGTGAGGCAGACACGCTACCACCACGCTACCGAGGCGAGCTTTCCTCACGATGCTGAGTTTTTTTTTTTTTTTTTTTTTTTTTTTTTTTTTTTTTAATTTTACGTCCTCCAACGTTAAGTCATATCGGATGATGAATGGAATGGGTGAAATGATGCTCAAATGAGCCCGGGGCCCATGGAGCTTAGAGTTACCCGACATTTGTCTTTCAGGATAAGGGAAAAACCCGAGAAAAAACCTTATCCAGGTAACTCACCCAGACCGACATTCAAACTCGGGACCTCTTGAACGTGAGGCAGACACGCTACCAGCACGTTACCGAGGCGGGCCACGATGCTGAGTGGGCACCGGTCTTACACTTTGTGTAACTTTATTATTTTTTTATTATTTATTATTTTTAAGATTCAGGAGATCTCAAAACATCTATTTACGAGAAATCATGGAGTGGCAGCATGTGACATATACTTGGACTTGCATAAACACTCTTTTCCAATGCTACAATGGACGTTTATTTAGTGTTTGCCTTTTGTTTTTCTGTTAGTTCAGTTAACAACGTATTTTTTTTTTTTTTTTTTTAGATTGATTGTGTTTGTGATTTAATTTTGGAAAATACAGGTTAACTGTCAAACAAATATACAATGGTATGGAAATTTTGGGTGGAATGCAATACTTCGCCTGCTAAATACGCGTAGTAGAGAAAGTAAAAGCTGTTCACTAAATGTTGTAAACGTAAATTATAATTCACATTGCTTTGGAAATGCTTGAGGAACGACCACACACACTTATCTTTCATTTGAAGTGCACCTGTCCGGGCTGAATTGTTAACACACTGTTGCCTTTGGCTTAGGACACGTGTGTAAAATTAATTCACTTTTCCTGTTTATGTGCCAGGACCTTGGTATCCGCCCTTGTGACTGTCTCGAGATCGTTGGAACTGGCCGGCAATCAGGTGGTCACGTAGAATAAATCATATCCTATGCGGCACTTTACAGATCATGCACGCTTACAGTGGAAACACGTGCGCAGTAACACGCGTTCAAAAAGCACTTACAGCACTTAATGGCTATTTGTACCAAGAAAGATACAAATTGCAGAATAAATCAAAGGAATGCATAGAAATGCCTGATGCTGGAGACACGTGGAAAATTAGTTTTACTTTCTCCAAAGAATTGATTAAAATAACATATTCTTATATGTTATGAAATGACGCTCTTTATCTTTTAAGGAATAGCATGTGAAACTCCTCTTTAGTCGGAAGGAATAGTTCTATAATATATAAAATTATTTAGTAATAGTAATTTATTATACAAGTGGATGAGAAGAACAAGTACTACTAATAGATAATAGAGGTTTGTCCATTTGTATAATACATTATTTTATTCTGTAGATACGATAAGTAAATAAATGAGAAAAATTCAGTTACTTATTTTACAAAACATAGTAATAAATTCAATAAGAAATAAGACGTTGAATTGCGGCGTACTTATAAAATATTGTAGGCTATGTATGACTACTAATTTTGGTTCTATTGCTGCTAAAGGTATGAAGAACTTATTATTTTTATTCGAAAAATACCATTTAGGAAATTGCACAACAGAATTATGAAAGCTGTTCAATAAAGAGCGTTCATAGTTTTTTACGGTCATAATTTTTCGCAGTAAAATTCAATCTTATTACATTCTGTTAGCTTAATGTGAAACAAACACGCCGTAGTAGTTTCATTGTTGGTACTCCTGGTTCCCGCCTGTGAGAACCAGGCAAGTTCAGACATGTTCAGTATCGCCTACCGCTGCAGTGGAGGTAACATGCAGTTAAAGTTGATGTTAGAGGAAGATCCGGAGTTTCTTTCAAACGCAATCACTGCTGATGAAACTTGGCTACATCATTTTGATCCTGAGAGCAAACAGCAAAGCTCAGTGTGGAAATCTCCTTCATCACCAACCCCCAAAAGAATCAATAGTGGTTGCTTCTGCTGGTAAAGTTATGGTCATCTCATTCTTTGATACTGTCACCTAATTATTGGAAGGCCCGAACAGCTAGCAGCCGGGTAGGCGACAGAAGGCATTCAGCTCACGCCTACCCATTTATCTTATAGCGCTAACGAGGGGGATGGTTGGAAAAACATCACTATCCATCTATTTCCACCTCCCTACTTCTGGAACAGTCGGGAATATTCAATGAACCGCGAGACTTCCAGAAACGGCGATCTTCCCTATATGAGGCCTGCAGTGGACCAGTTCAGTTGAGTACTTGGCGAGCAGCCGGAGAAGCGCCGTGCTAGTGAACGGACTGGAAGACTGTGTACGTGAGTCAGATGAGTTGTACGTAATTGTGAGTGTAGAGTGGACCTGTGCAGACGAACTGGCGAATTGTAATTGTGTGCGCTACGTTATTCTGTGTAATCGGCAAGTTTTCCAACTGTATTTCGGTTCCAACTGTAATTTGAGTTTGTGCAATTGGACTTTTAATTTCACGAACCCACAAAGTCACAATACTCATGGGTGGTTTATCAGCATGTTGTACATGCACACACATGAATAACTGTACAATACTACAGGGATGTCCTGAAAACATTGAAAGTCCATATCAGGCGCAAAAGACCACATTTCAGTGAAGCAGGCTGGATGCTGCACCACGATAATGCGTGGCTGCATATTGCCAATGTTGTTACTGAATATCTTGCAAAAATCAACGTGAAGGTCATCCCTCACCCTCCCTATAGTCCGGACTTAGCCCCATGTGACCTTTTTCTATTCCTTAACCTGAAGAAACGCCTTCGTGGGAGGCTGCGGAGGCGATTTTGAAGGATCTCTCAATAAATGATTCCCACCATGTCTTTAAAGACTGGCAGAAACATTGGGACAAGTGCATCGCATTCAGGAGAGACTATTTTGAGAAGTACCATCAAAATTATGAGGATGAGTAAAGGTACGTTGTCAAAAAAATTTGTGATATTTCTTTATTGAACAGCCCTCGTACTTCAAAAAGCATGTTACTGAGGAATATCAATGTCTTATCGGAGAAAATATTTTCATTGTTCTCTAAGAAATATGTGATAAACCAATAACAATTACATAATTGCATTTCTTTCAAGTTCTGATCATCTACACAAGTATTTCTTCCTTTCGGAATTGGGATGCTTTAATTTGCTATACTTAAAAACATTTTTATATTTCACGTTCTCTATGTTTCTCCGGAGATGTTTTAAAACCCTTACTGGCAACAATGAATTGACATGCAGAGCATTTCATATTCAGGTTTTTCTTCTTCTTTGCTGCTTCCATTATCACCATTTTATGTCTTGAAATACGTAGCCCAAGTCGTGGTCAAAAACAAGCAAATGTGCTTCGTAATTTCAGAGGGTGTATATGCGTACCCTAACATAGTCATAGCTTAGAATTCGCTTTGCTAATTACTCAATTACTATGATATTGTATTGTTTACCTACCATTGCTGATGCACTAAGCTATCTAGTTGATAAGTTAAATCAGCGTACTCACCTGAAAAAACGAAAAAATTAATTAAAGCAATGAAAGGTCATAGAATATATACATATATCCTTATATATAAAACTAATCTAGTTATTTAATTAATTTTCGTTCTACCTATAACACTTTTTACAAACATGAACATTTTGAAACCGCAACAAGCCGAATGAACAGCTCCTCCAGTTGCTTTGTGTTTTAAGGGGTAGGTGTGTTGCAGCAAGGAAAGGGTAAGGTATAAATATGGTGAAATACACAAGCATTCATTAACTTTATTTAAAAATAATTATAAATATATTAGAATACTGAATCACACTTGTAAATTTCAATGCTGCTGTTGGGGATTCGAACCACCAATCTTTGCTCTCCGCTTGGATGCGCTTATCCATTAAGGAAACTGGGGAGATACCTACTGTAGGCGCATTTCAACACTTACTGAACTTATTGCCTACATAATTGCGTCAACTATTAAATGTTAAAATCCTGAAAATTGAATGTAAATGCAGCATTGTAGTCGAAATAGACTGCAGTATTCGACTTCGTCTTGAAGGTTTACCGGGCTCAAAGAAAGTTTAATGAGCATATGGGCATCTAGACGTGGTAGCTCAAACCACAAGGGCCACGCCGTGGATGAGTGATTAGACCACTCGACTCTCGCCAAGGCGGTCCGGGTTCGATCCCAGGCGACCGCAAAGTGAGATTTGTTGTAGACAACGGCACTGGGGCAGGTTTTCTCCGGGATTTCCGGTTTCCCCCATCATCTCATCCACCGGTGCTCCATCTTCATCTCGTGTATTATCAGTGTTGTAACAGTATTTTTGTTTAGTAATGTTCGAAGGAATAATAAATATATAAAAATGTATGTAGTTGTGTGATTGACCGAAGTAGTAGTGGTGTGACGTGGTATCACGTGGTGTGATGACGTGTCAGTGAATCGGCCAATCACAAAATAAGGTGGGCATTGCTATGGGGACAAGAAAATCAATAATCTAGAAAAAGTTAGAATCTTGTGTCTTGCTGGAGAACGAGGAAAAATGTTACGATGATTGTAATTGTAAAGGGAAATTAATAAGATTCAAAAAGTGTTATTCAATATTTATAATAGATAAGAGTGAATCATAGTTCATATTATATAATTAAATAATATATTACAAAATTGGACTCATCTAAATTTTATTTTCACCAACAATCCGCATCCACACCTGAGAAAAGATCTCACGACTCTCAGTAGATTAAAACTCGACTTGGATCTTACAAAAAGTTGGCTTGCTTCTTATTAGTTGAAGATGAACGAAAATAAAATCCCGTTACAAATGGCGCCCAACGTGGGGCTCGAATAGGATAAAGAAGAGGAGATTAAAGCATCGTGCAGCTCCGTGGGAATTTAAAAGGAAAGAAGAAAGAAGAGAGAAGAAAGAAGAAAACGAGAACTGGTTTAAGTGAGTGAAAAAAAAATAGTAGTAGTAGTAGATTTATGTTGTTAAGAAATCAGAAAATAGTTAAAAAGATGGCGAGTAGAAGAGAAATAACAGTGGAAGGAGAAGTTACTGATAGTGTAGGAATGAATAGGGAGAATGCAGGATTAAGCATAGATAATGAGTCAATGTTGGAAAGAATAACGAGAATGTTAAGTAATTTAGATTCTAAAATAGAACAAAATGCAAATGATTTAAAATCAGAAATGAGTAATTTAGATTCTAGAATGAAAGATGTAAAATCAGAAATGAGTAATTTAGATTCTAAAATAGAACAAAATGCAAATGATTTAAAATCAGAAATGAGTAATTTAGATTCTAGAATGAAAGATGTAAAATCAGAAATGAGTAATTTAGATTCTAAAATAGAACAAAATGCAAATGATTTAAAATCAGAAATGAGTAATTTGGATTCTAAAATAGGAGATGTTAAATCTGAAATGAGTAATTTAGATTCTAGAATGAAAGATGTAAAATCAGAAATGAGTAATTTAGATTCTAAAATAGAACAAAATGTAAATGATTTAACTAAGAAAATGAATGATTTAGATGTAGGAGTAAGACAGGAACTAGCACAAAATGTGAGTAACTTAGAAATTAATTTATTACAGAAGCTAAAACAGGAATTAAAATCTGAAATTTCACAGGAGATTAGAGAAGGGAGAAAAGAGTGTAGGGATAATATGGAAAGGCTCATGCAGATCATAGAGATTAATAAGGATGAGAATAGAAAGGATGTCAATGAGTTGAGAGAGATAATTCAGGAAACTAGGTTAGGTCAGGACATTGTGAAACAAGAAATAAGAATGGAATTAAACAAAGAGTTAGAAACATTTAGGATACAACAGGCAGAAATAACACAAAAACAAAGAGAAGAATTAGGAGATAAAGTAGAACAAAGAATCAATGTAATTTGTTCTGAAATGCAATTACAACATGATGAAAGTAAGATACACCAAGAGGAAATAAAGTTACAAATTGATGAGATAAGTAAAGCAAAAGAAGAAGTAATTTTGCAAATTAAAGAGGTAAAAGAACATTTTGAAAAAGAAAAGGATAACTTAGGAAAATTGACACAAGTTGTAATTGCATTACAGGCTAGAAAAGTAAATAACGGGAAAGAAATGTCTAGAATTACAAATATAAACGATTGTGACTTACCAGGTGAATTAAGCAATCATCAGAAGTCTAGTGATGTAGTAAGTGAATGTAGTGATTTTGTGAGTCCAGATAATGATATTAATTATCACAGAAACACACAGAACATGTCCTCACACACACAACTCCACAGTCTAGGTCAAAATGAATGTGTACATTATTCACTAAATGATATTAGTCCACCAAGTTTTGATGAGGAATCAGGTGATAATCCAAAAGTATTTCTTAGGGAATTGGAAGAATATTTCCGTATTAAGAGAATTCCCAATGAATTTCGGATGGTAATAGTAAAACGCTGTTTGAAGAAAAATGCTCTTGAATGGTTAAGGTTAACTTTGGCTTCACATGAAACATACAGTACTTTCAGAAATCTGTTTATAAATAGATTTTGGGGACCTGAGAGACAAAGAAGAATAAAAGTTGAGTTAGCAACGGGTAGGTTTGAGTTTAAAAAAGGGATTTCTATGACTGAATATTTCTTAAAATTAGCAAACAAAAGTAAGTTGATCAATCCCGAAATTTCTGAGACAGAAATTGTCAACATGCTAATACGTCATTATCCACCACATATCAGAAATCATTTAATTGTGGCTAAGCCTATCGATTTCTCTGATATGATTGAATTATTATCCGAATTTGAAGCACATAACCTCATTAATGATACTACATCCTGTGATGGTAACTATAATAACGTCCATATTGAGCGAGGAAGAAATCGACAGGAATCACAACCTACAAATAATAGGAATAATAGGACGAGTTTAAATTGGGGCGGGGCACCCGTGAGAAATCAAAGATTTGAAGGAAGAGGTTATGATCCTAGACGAACTTATGAATCTGTAATTCCCGGAACAGGAAAGGGAGTTCAAAATAATGTGCAAAGGAATTATCATAACAATCAGTCGACGAGAATTGGAAGAAATGATCACATAAACCATGTAAGATTTTATCGAGGAAATAATCAGCGAATAAGTAACTTTAATAGGGGTAGAGGTACTAGTTTATTTAGTGCAAATCAAAGAGATTTTAGGGGTGTGAGATTTGAAAGAAGTAATCAAAATGAAAGAGTCGAAAATACACAAAGCACAGAGAATGATGTGAATATAAACGATAGCACCAACCTAACCAACAATGAAAGTAATAATCAGAGGGAGACGGAAAACTAAAAACCAAATCATTTTGTGCTCTGGAAAGTGGTTCGGTGAGGATGACACAGGGCGAATTGAAAGTTGAAGATAACGGAAATAAGCTCACTCTCTTGCAGAAAAATAAGGAATTAGTTAACCCACCTCAGATAATTATTTACCTATGGGATAAAGAATATACAGCCTTAATTGATACTGGAGCCAGTTCTACAGTGATAAGTGAGGAATTGTTTAACAATCTGTTAGCTAACTATAAAGTGGAATATTTAAATGTGTGTAACGTTTACTGCAGTACTGCAATTGGGAAGAAAAAGGATAGGATTAAATATCAAGTATTAATTAAGGGGCGAATAGGTGAATGGAATTTCAATTTCATTGCGTTGGTAATTCCACATTTGGCAAGAGATGTAATTGTGGGTAATGATTTATTATATGAATGGCAAAGTGTATTGAATTTCGAAATGCATGAAATGAAGGTTAAGACAGAAAATGATTTATTAGTAATAAAATTATTGGAAGAAGATGGAAGAAAAGAAGAGAATATGGATAATATAAATAATGAAAGGTTTTTTGTGGAAGATATACTTTTGCAAGAAAATGGTAATATTGAATACGAGGAAAATGAAAATTGTGGGAAGAGTTTAATTATTGATGGATTGCAAAATAATGTAACTGACCTTGAAAAGCATTGTTGCCAATTATATACAATACAAGATAAGAATGGCGGAAGCCAAGTGGAGGAAGAAATAGAATTCCAGAGAATATTACAAGTAAAGTTAGAAAACACATACAATCTAGATCAAGCGAGAAAAGAACAGCTGAAATTATGTATATTAAAGAACAGAAAAGCCTTTAGTTCAAAACCTGGACTGTGTAACAAATATACTCACACATTTAAAGTGAATGATACTGCTCCGTATACACATAAAAGCCGACCTTTACCCATAGCTATAAGACAGCAAGCATCAGAGGTGATAAATAAAATGTTAGAAAATGGAATAATAGAAATTTCTAACTCACCTTACTTACATCCTCTATGTTGGGTTCATAAATCAGATGGCTCATTGCGTATGACAATTGATGCAAGAAAAATCAATTCATTAACCCAACCAGACCATTTTAGGCCTCTTGGAGTGGATGAAGTTCTATCTAAGTTAGAGCGTGGAAAATATTTTTCGAAATTAGATTTGGTGTCCTCATATTGGCAGATTCCCCTGGATGAATCAGTTAGAAAATATACTGCGTTTAATTTTGGAGGGAGAATTTACCAGTTCAAAACATGCGGTTTTGGATTGTCAACAAGCGGAAGTGCATTACTTCGAGCCTTATATAATATTTTTGGAGATACAATTGAGAATTTTGCTATTCAATATATAGACGATTTTCTTATCTTTGATCAAGATTTCGACGAACATATATCTCATCTGAATTACATATTTACAAAATTTTCTGAAAGTGGTATGACTATAAATTTGGATAAATCAAGTTTTATTGCCAAAGAAATTGAATTTTTAGGGTACATAATATCCGAAAAAGGTATGGCACCAAATCCAGATAGAATAAAATCCATTGAATCTATTCCACCACCAAAGAATATTAAACAACTAAGAAGATTTATTGGCATACTACAGTATGAAAGTAAGTTTGTGGTAAATTATGCCAAGGAGCTTAGTCCTTTGAGAGAACTTTTGAAGAAGAATTCAGTCTGGAAGTGGACAGAAAAACACCAACAGTCTTTTCAAAACATTAAAGAGTTATTTAAAAACGCTATTCTTTTGGAAAGACCTATTAGAAACCAACCTTTTAACATCTATTCAGATGCTAGTATCCATGCTTATGCAGCAGTATTAACTCAAACTGATTTGGATGGGAATAATCATGTAATTGCCACTGCTTCAAGAGTTTTGAACCAAAATGAATCTAACACTTGTATTACGGAGTTAGAAATAGGAGCTATATATTTTGCTTTGCAAAAATTTCGGCAATATGTGTACAATACTAAAGTCATTGTATATACTGACCATATTAGTCTATCATTTATAAAAAAATGTAAACTAACTAGCTCTAAAATATCTCGTTACATACATGAAATTACTTCCTATGATATTGAGATTCGGCACATCTCAGGAAAGAATAATATATTTAGTGATCTGTTGTCGAGACAGAAAATGCATGGAGAAATTCCAGAGACATTGTCACAATCTCAACATGAGATAAAACTTTTCGAGTTAAATTTTACATGCGATAGAAATCTTACTTCAAAATTTAAAAATATCTCGGAAATTCAACAAAATGATTCAAGATTATCTGCATTGTTGCGACAGGCTCCAGCAGTTGAAGATGCTGCGAATTGCACCATAGCCAAGAAGAATGGTGTACTTTATAAGTTACATGGAGATGTGATAAAAAAATGGAAGGTTATAGTTCCCAGTAGTTTAGAAGAAAGTGTAATTACTTCATTTCATCACCACCTAGCACATTCTGGATGCGAGAAAACTTCCATGACCATCAAAGAACAGCTATATATATAAAGCACATTGATAGGAAAGTACGGAAATTAATTTCAACGTGTGAACTGTGCCAAAGAGCTAAACCTATAAATATCAAATATGATTTTGAACCTCAGACCATCATCAGAGATAAAAAGAATGAATTAGTTGCGATCGATGCACACGGGGAGATGCCGGCTAGTCAATATAATTGTAAATACATTTTTGTGATGTTCGACATTTTTACTAAATTTGTGAAAATTTACCCCGTTCAAAATATTAAGAGTAAAACATGTGTCAAAAAAATTTTAAAGGGGTGGATACCAGAATATGGGCAAATAAAAGCCATACTTTCAGACAACGCCACAGTTCATCGAAGTAAATTGTTTACATCCGAGATGAAGAAAAACAATATCAAAATTTATAATTCTTCGGTTTATTATCCACAAGGAAATCCTTGTGAGAGAGTGATGCGAGACTTAACTTTTTATTTTCGAATACTGTGTCATTCGAATCACCGGTGTTGGTATAAATATTGTACTGTCATAGAAAAGATAATAAATAACACCCCAAACGCTACTACAAGATTCGCTCCAATAGAGCTAATGACTAGAAAACCTCCTGAACCTCTTATATTAAATGTACCAACGACTTTTGAGGAGAAAACAAATGTGCTAAATGATGAAGAGAAATGCGCTGAAGCATTTAAAAGAATACTAGAAAAATCTGAAAAAAGATTAAAGAAAGTACAAAGAAGAAAGGCCAAATGGGATCCTGAAATAAATGATATGGTTTTAGTGAAGACATTTAATATCTCAGATGCTCGACGAAAAGTGTATTGGAGAATGAACTTAATTTATAAAGGTCCGTATAGAGTAGTAACCAAATTTGGAGATCACACTTATGAATTGCAAGATTCGAATAATAAGATTGTGGGAAGATATCATAAGACATTAATGAAACCTTTCAAAAGCATTGACAGTAATTGAAACAATATTGAATATATACTATGTGTGTGTTAAATAATAAAAAAAAAAAATTGTTAAACATCAATATATTGTTGTATTTTAATTAATGTTAATTTATTGTTGTGTTTTATGTTTGTGTAATAATGTGAAATTGTTGTTAAATGTTCATTTATTATATTTTATCCAATGTAGGTATATTATTATATTTTATGTATGTTGTATTAATGTTGTGTAATATTGGTGTAAACGAAATTGTTAATTGGGGCTGTTCTTCGAAATATATGGAAACAGATTGTTAATTCCTTTATTTGGTTATTTTCCATATATTTCGAAGAGGGGCATTTGTAACAGTATTTTTGTTTAGTAATGTTCGAAGGAATAATAAATATATAAAAATGTATGTAGTTGTGTGATTGGCCGAAGTAGTAGTGGTGTGACGTGGTATCACGTGGTGTGATGACGTGTCAGTGAATCGGCCAATCACAAAATAAGGTGGGCATTGCTATGGGGACAAGAAAATCAATAATCTAGAAAAAGTTAGAATCTTGTGTCTTGCTGGAGAACGAGGAAAAATGTTACGATGATTGTAATTGTAAAGGGAAATTAATAAGATTCAAAAAGTGTTATTCAATATTTATAATAGATAAGAGTGAATCATAGTTCATATTATATAATTAAATAATATATTACAAAATTGGACTCATCTAAATTTTATTTTCACCAACAATCCGCATCCACACCTGAGAAAAGATCTCACGACTCTCAGTAGATTAAAACTCGACTTGGATCTTACAAAAAGTTGGCTTGCTTCTTATTAGTTGAAGATGAACGAAAATAAAATCCCGTTACAGTGTCACCACCGAGGTGCGGGCGCTGTGGACCCTTAGCACTCGTGGTATCTCTGACGTTACTAGAGGAACCTCGGGACGAACATTCGAGCCCCTCCCTCTGGGAGTAGTTCGGATTGGGTTGGTCTCGACGGGGCAGTGGTTCCCGATACCCGTGGGAGATCGGGTACGTCTCCGGACGGGGTTGAGGGAAGCCATTAATATTGCCGGGTACTAGCCTGCATAGCTAGATAGCTAGGCGGCCCCACCGAGATCATATCGGTAGCCTTCACCTTTTGGTGTTGGCGCGCGTAAGTGGCGTATCCACTTCCATCCTGTCTTGTGTCCTTGGACCAGATGGGGGAGGGGGCTTGTTAGTAACTCAGGTCTTGCCCTATGGAAAGCCCCATGGAGGATGCCGGGCGACCTTTGGGACAGCTCGGATACTCCCTGGTTGAAAGAGGCCCGGTCTTGGTCCTATGCGTCCAGGACTAGTGGGAGTAGAACCTCAGGACTTAACAAGTGTCACCACCTGCGGTGCCACATGAAGTAAAAGCGGGCATTATTCATTTCAAGAGATGATGGCATTTGTGGTTTAAGTCCCGGGCGCGTCTTTGAATACTTCTGATTTAATTTTTCGCTTTACTGTCTTCACACACGACACATTTAAATGAGCACTTAACAAATACTAACAAATTGTAAAACTGCTTATAAATTCTATAGTGGAGCAAAACTACAGAATTGCTCTACTAGGACCATTTTTGAAAATGAAGATGCTGACAATTGATAAAGATGATACTGATATTGACAAAACTGAACTTGTATTTTTCAAAGAATTTTTTTCAGACCTGAATTGATAATAAATCTACTATCACAAAACTTTAGGAATTACTATAATGATTTTAGGGTGTATTTAGATTTTTAATCTACAGTTTTCTACAATATTGTGATTTTGTGGGTTCGTAAGATTAAAAGTCCAGGTTGCAAAAATTCAAAATTATCTTTATTTACGTAGAAAGACCCTTGTTCAACTCTGATATCAGTACGAAACCTTCAAGTCCGTCTGACACACTGCTCACAAGCAACTTTGTTTCTTACGGCTGCCGCCTGACTGTTGGACTTAGGCTTAGACGTTTTATTTTTGTTTGATATACCTGGTGCCGGTACAATGGACCCGGCTTACAAGTTCTACATTTGCATAATATTACACTTTTTGTTGGTTTTGACGTCATGGCTTTACATAAAGCCCATACGGCGTCCCTTTATGGGCGCACCCAGAACAGCTTGAGTTAGTTCGTTTTCTTTTAGGTGCTCCAGTTTTTGCTTGAATTTTATGTTTTTTGTGATTTTATTTACATATATAACACACACACTCACGCACTCATGGGCATACGTAGTACGTCCCTCGCACTCACACACTCATTCACGCATACTTCACTTCACTTTGTACACTATTTACACTCAGCTTTCCTGTTGTGCGGCAGCATGTCGCTCAGTTCCTTGGGCAGCCGGGGAGTTGCGGCCCCTGCCGGTGGTTTGTGAGGCCTTGGGCCGGGAATTTTGGGCGCACAATTGGTGGCGAGCCGTTCTTATTTATAGTATTTTCACCCGTTTATGTTTGCGGTGTTTTGGCTCACCTTTTCCGATGTTATGGATTAAAGGGTTTGTATGCCGATGAATGCGCGCCCAAATGGATGAGGCTCCTTTTTCCAATGCCTCGGGGATGGTCGGGATGCGGACTTCTTGATGGAGGGAGTCGTTTATAGGATTTTCCTAAGGGAGCGGTTTTTGCAGGGTTTGAAAGTATTTTATGGTTGTTTTGGATGCGTTTGCCCAGGCCACACATGCGCATAGAACTACACACAGAATGAACGACTTGTACAAGATAGCCTTCGGAGTTTCAGTTGTTTACTCCTAAATATGGGGGCGCACATCTTTAATCGCTGCCGTCCTTTGTTGGCAATATCTTATATGTGGGTGGACCAGCTCATTGTACGTCCAGCGTACTCACTTTTATATACTAATCGTTGGTTCTCGCAGATTGGCGAAGTTTCTCGACAACTCACGAAGCCTCACGGTCTTTCACGACGGCAGGCGAAGGAGAGAGAACTGTCGAGACGTCTCTCCGGCTCTTTCCGCGCCCCCGTCTCTCCCTCGGCGCATGTCTATGCGCTCATCAGCTTCATGGGTGTGGCTTGGACGCTATCTGTCTCTTTCACTCCGTTTCCCTCTCTGTCTCTCTTGCCTCAAAATAAGCGCCTCGTGACAATATTCTATTCTAACTTAAAATTTGAACTCTTCACCAAAATAAATGATTTACAGTAATAACCAATACATTTCATTACAATTGTTGTTTATCCCCAAGAACAACAAATGTTATTTGTACGATTTGGCGTTAAGCTGTTAGTACCATTCATATTTTCCGACTCAGTGGTATCATTATGACAATGGCGTATCGAATAATCCAGTAATTCTACAGTTTTGTCTCCTATCCAAAAATAAAATATTCTCTATAAATTACACTTATTATTGATGCTTAGCTCTTAAGTTTTATGGAGTAAATAAACCACAAGATAAACTATATAATAGCTAAGATTTGTTCAATTCTTTTCATTTTTGTTACATTAAAATCTAGCTCTTAAGTAACTGCACTGTGTATGAAATGATGTTTATAACGTGTATTTTCTTTTGTAATGCTCGTATATATAAAAGCATGCATTTGTTTTAACTCACATTTGATAGTTGTTGGTTTAGGCTTATATGCGATATAAGGATCACTTACTATAACTCCAAGTTTGAAATTCAATGCAGAAGAGAAGAGGGCACGTGGAGATGCAGGATTTTAGCAGAAGAAAAGTTTATAGAAGTTACTGAATGTCTTGAACATTGATTAAATCAACCCTTGAACGAATATGAAATATAAGGGCTGTTGTTTCTTTTCTTAGTTTTTCTTTCTTTTCTCTTTTCTTCCCACTCAAACAATGCCTAAACCTCAAACCCCAAACCAAGAGACGTTTTAGCGTTTTAGCACTTTGATTACATGTTCATTATGGACACCAGCTCGTTAAAAAACAACATAGGGCAGCGGCTGGTCCCGTAGCTGAGGCAGTGGAGCACCTACATACGGTTAGATTCTCGGCGGTGGGGTACAGATTTTTCTCCGACGAAGATAACTCCTCATCTTCCCCAGAGTCTGGAGGTATGAATGAGAGTATAAATGTGTACGTGATCTAATGATTAAAACCCAACGAATACGAGTTAACACCTTCCATATGTTCCAAAGGACAACCGCCGCCATTTCAGTCAAAGGCGGAGTATATACAGGGGGAAAAGAACAAACATACGGCAGCAAGCAGTTGGTTTCACATGGGTCACTTTTTGCTTTACCTAGATGGTAGCATGTCTGCCTCACGTTCAAGAGGTCCCCAGTTCGAATCTCGGTCAGGATGAGTTACCTCGATAAGGTTTTTACCGGGGTTTTCCTTTATCCTAAAAGACAAATGTCGGGTAGCTCTAAGCTCTATGGACCCTGGGCTCATTTGAACATCATTTCATTCATGGCTCAATATAACTTAACGTTGGAGGACGTAAATTAGAAAAAAAAGACTTGATAGCAATGCAAGTCAAACCTACAAAACCTGTGACTACTTCCCAGATAAATGAACATGAATTATATGTGTTTTTCGGGTGCGCTTTTATTTAAAACTAAAGGTTTGTCAATCTAGACTATTATGTGGCAGTTTAGAAAGCGCATTTTCTACAGTGTAACTTCTAGAATCTTTTATCAACTAATAATTTAGACAGAAAACTTTTATGCCCGATTTCACCAACAAATGTTTAGACTTAACACGAGTTTAGCAGTAGTTAAAACAAAAATTGCATTTCACCAACAAGTGTTAAGCGTAACACTCGTGTTAAATCTCATGTTAAACTAACAAACAGAATTTCTGATGTTAGTCCTTAACAATTGTAAATAGTCAAGATGGCGAGCATGAACTCAGCTGTTGATGTCGATTTGCTATATTTAAGATCGTCTAACTGGCATCCATAATACAGTACGGCCTATGTGGAGCAATGATTTTGAGGAACTATCCGAAGAAAATTGTTTTACGGAGGTATAGACTGTCGAAACATGTTGCTATGAAGGTTACTGCGGAAGTACAAGAGAGGTTAGAACATGCATCGAAAGGAATATGCCGATCTCGCCTTTGCTTTGTTATTAAACTTTGCGATTTTATAATTCACTGAATTATGTGGATAATACATTGTTCACCTCCCGTGTCGAACCGTTTAAGGCACTTGTTCTTCGCTCCTCGTTTTAAATTTACGTAATGCTGACAAGTTGTTTGGTGCTTGTAGTAGTGATACATGCATTTGAATTAAATTCGTTTCCAATATTTTCCCCGCAACATCTTTCTCTTTTACATTCGCTGCATCCGTCCTCTTATTTTCCACGATATCCTTACACTTCGTCACCATTTCAATTAACAATTCTTTCTCCATCGATGAGAAATTTGTCTCACGGCTTTATTTATGATTTTGTTCATCCGCCATTTGTGCAGACGAAAATGAAAACAAAAACGCATCGGAGTACATTCAGAAAATCATCCATAGCCTTCTATAGTTGTGATATTCACAAGTTTTTTGCCGTTAACACAGGTTTGTTAACATTTTAAGAAAACAGGTTGGTGAAATGCAAGAAATTTAACATTTAGTTTTAGTGCTGTGACAATTGTTACGTTACATTTGTTAACGTCGATTTTAACATCTGTTGGTGAAATCAGGCATTAGAGTATTTTATGGGGTAGTAGTTTTTCGGTGCAACTTCCAGCGTATTCTGTTGTTTAATGGTTTAGATTAGATAGTGCAAATTCTAACATATTTTATTAGGTAATCGTTTGGACGGTGAAACTTATAACATCTTCTATTAAGAAACGCCTCTGATAGTATTAGTCTAGTGTCTACGATTCGGCAATAGTTTAAGCATGTGTAGAAGCCGAGAAGATACACATTTCTGAGCGATCCAGCATTCCTACAGAGTGCTGGGGCTAGCTTCATTATTCTATAAGCATTCTCGTGCTTCTATTTTAACCATTGCGTTATACTCCCACGTACCAGAGTACGTTGCAGCTTGAGTTTGCTTCACTACTAGCTAATTATGGTGATATCATTTCCCAAGTGCTCATTTGTCTTTCTGACCGGTATATTAGTTTCGCGCTTTGCAAATAGGGTGCGGATCGAATGGCTCAACAGCACACTTATGGCCCGCCACTGATTCGTAGGTGGTAGCTTGTCTTTAGTTCCTTAAAAACTATCTCTGATTGCGCAAAACTTCAAAAAGAGCTAAATGCATTAAATAAATGGAGCAAAGTCTATAATCTTCCTTTTAATATATCAAAATGCCAAGTTATGGCCTTCTCTAGGCTTAAAAAGTTATGTTTTCGACTATAAAATAGAGCTAATTTAAAAATTTTAGAAACAATGACTGATTTAGGAATTATTTTAATATGGGTTTATCTTTTAATAAACACACTAAAATTACTTAGTGTAGGATATAGAAATCTGGGACTCAGTATTAGTAACTCATCCAACTTCAAGGATATTAAGACTATTGTTCCATTATTTAATTCATTTGTAAGATCTAGACTCGAATATGCTTCACTAGTATGGAGTCATTATACCCCCATATTTATTAAACTTATCGAAGTTATTCAGTATAAATTTCTAAGGTATGTGTTTTCCAAAACCTTTCATTATTTTCTTAAGTTCATAGCATATAATTCATTACTTCATTTATTCGACTTTAGAAGACTATCACATAGCAGAAATTGTCAGTTATTGCTTTTCCTTTACAAATTACTTCATAATATGATTCATGACCCTAACCTAAGACAATTAGTACGTTTATACATTCCAAATGTTGAACCTAATAAATTTCCTAATATTTTTCTTCCTCAGAATGTTAATACTGATTCTTATAAATATTCACATATGCATGGAATGGAGTTATTATACAATAAACTACATCCCTTAAACATTGATATATTTAGTATGAAAATCAGAAACTTTGCTTTATCCTGTGATTATTTATTACAAAAAGTAGAATGATTGTCTTACTGTACACGTGAACCAATGCTACCAACCTGTTGTTTTTTCTTTTCATTTATTCTGTAATTTTTATTTTTATTTATCCAGATTTATTGAACCCTATTTTACACAGTTGTATATTAGGGTTAGAGTTGATACATAAATTTATACAATTTTAACAAAAATATTTTAAATACTAGAAGGAATAAACGATGTTTTAATCTGATGCATATTAATTTAAACTATTTCAGACGTTTAAACACTGAGTTTATGAACATCATGAAGTACTTATACTGTTGTGGCTTCATTAGCAGAGATGTGAGCGGAGCAGAAAATTCAGTTCCTAGAGAGTCTAGCTTGAATATTAATTCTTGTCTTTCTCTCCAGAAAAAGGGGACAACAGAAAAGGAGATGAACCACAGTTTGAAATTCTTCACCACACATACACTCGGGGTTGGATGTTAAGTGAAAGCGTGATAAGTATTCACCAAATTTACCATGTCCACTTAAAAATTGTGTCGAAACAAAATTTGGTACAAAAGTTTCACATTTTCCTCTGTCATATACACTAGGGAAAAATAATGTTTTTATTAAACTTCCATTTGGAGTTGTTAGCCATTGTTGGTTCCATTCTTCAAGAATATGTTGATGTATTATTCTCCTTATATTATAAATAGGACATAAAGAGTATATCACAGGAGGATTGGATTCTGCAGCCTTCTTAGCCAAGAAATCAGCTCTCTCGTTACCTAAAATTCCACTGTGTCCTTTAAGCCATCCCATGCAAATATGTCCTGGATGGTTTTGAAGCAAGGTTCTGATTTCATGTGCTAATGAATTTAAATTGTATTTATCATTAATAGCGAGTAGAGCTGATTGTGAATCACTAAGAATACGGGCACTTTTCCCATTAACAGCGCACCATTTTATAGCTTCTTTAATTGCTAAGAGCTCCGACTGGAATACAGAATATTCAGGTAGACAATGAGTGAGTTACTTCCGTTTGGTTTTCGTAAAAAACAAAATCACATCCTATTGCAGATATATTATCTTCAAATTGGAAACGCGAACCGTCTGTATATATGTAATAATCATGAAGATTACATATTTCCTTTAAACAGGTTACAAAATTTGACGGGTGTCCTGCTGTGGTAGGATGCTCCGGGATTTGTAGTTTAAAGTGAGACAGATAAGACGTACATTCACGTTCATGTCTTAAATTCGTAATAGTTGCTGTTGATAAACCAGTGAGAGCCAAAGGTTCGATGTTAGCTATAATCTGAGCTGCATCAGTGGAGATTGTACGATATCCTCGAATTATGCGAAGGAGGAATCCCCTTTGAATGTGTGCAAGTTTTTTAACCGTCCATTTTTTATAAAGAACATCCTGGAATGCAGATACACCATACAAAATTAGGTGTAATTAATTATTCTGTAATTAAGTTTGTGTTGTTTTTGATACATTTTGTTCATATTGTGACTTTATAGTGAACATTGTAATTGGGGAAACCTGTAATGTTCACATTCAATAAATAAATAAATAAATAAATAAATATCTGCCTCATCTTCAAGATGTCCTGGGTTCGAATCTGATCAGAGTAACTTATCTGGATAAGGCTGGTTTTTCCAAGGTATTCCCTCACCCTGAAAGACGCATGTCGGTTAACTCTAAGCTCTGCGAACCCTGGACTCATTTGAACTCATTCTTCTCCGATAGAGCTTAACGTTAGAGCACCTAAATTTAAAATGTGGACAGCTGTGGTGCAAATGGAAAAAATAACTGGAAATATAAAATAAGAATCTTACCCAGAAAAATGTTTGTCATGATCTTCACATATAAACCTCGCTCTGTTCAGCAGAAAATTATAGTCTTTACAACCAGTTCATTTAATCTACAATACATTTGTAGATTCTTGTGATAGCAAATAAAATCTTGCAACCAGACGGAGAAGCGCAGTCAACTTCCTAGCACCATAGAAATGCCTCTACGTCTGTAACTTCTCAACAGACTCAAGAAAACAGTTGAGGAAAGTTTAAAATGCAGTATAAGCCGTGTAATAACCAGTACGGTTTATAAGATAGAATGCGCATCTAAGAGGAACGTTTGGGTATCAAAATTCCTATGCCCCTTTTGATTTGGATCTTTAGAATTATTTTCCACGTTTCCCTTTCAGAATACCATGTTTTATAGAATTCTTTTATTTCTAACCTTCAAATGGCTGTCGTTTGGTTACCAAAAATTATCTCAGCACAGCTTCTGTGATTAAACCACCAACAGTTTTAGAATACCAGCCCACTACTGTGGTGATAAGGCATGTTAAAAGTACATAAAGTTTACTTTACCATGACATTTCAATGTGTAGAGTATAAACGTGACGTGCTTAAGATTTCTTTCCCCTTTTCATAGTAAGACACAAGCTCGATTGCTGACATTTGTGAATACATTCTAACAGTTGGTACCATTTTCCAACACTTCCCAATACTCTGTTGAGAACTACTTAAAATATAACTATGTTAGTGCCGTGTAAAGGCATTTTAATATAGAATTTTTACAATTCTTATTAAGATTATGAATGAATGTCAGTACAATCTACTAAAACTGGTTACAAAGATGGGCCCATTGTGGATAAGGTGTGTCCTGCTAAAAATATGCTATCCCCTATTTCATTTGATAAATAGCGTGGACAGTTGACAGTTAAGGCGTTGTCCTGCTAAGGAAGCAGCATCAATAGTATCTCTTGACGATATTGTAACGGGACCGCTGGAGCACCCTGTACCAGCTGCGAACGGAAGGTAGGGGAGGACCGCGTTAGCCACACCTCTCCCTCGTTTGTCTTATAGTGGTGACAGCCAGTGGTCGGAAAGAAACATAATTGTGCGTCTGTTTTCCTTCCACCTGGTTCTCGATCTTTCTGTTACCAGAACAATCTTGTAAACACCAGAAGTCGGGATATTCCTATATAAAGAGGGACAGACAGACAGTGTGTGTCAGTTGTTGTGCTGTGTTGAGTTGGTTTTGGTTTAGTCAGTCGGAGTTGGTCATTCAGTTGGTTAGTGAGTGTGAGCGAGAAGACAGTCGCAGTTCTTGGTGTAAAAGTTAGTCAGTGACGTGTTAATGAACGAAAAGATTGTGCAACGGAAGACTGTACGAACTGTGTATGAGTATCGGAGTTTATGTAATCGCGAGTACAAGTGAAGTTGTAACGGACGAACTGGTAAATTGTAATTGTGTGCAGCAAGTAATTTTGTGTAATTGGCAAGTGTTAAACTGTAAGTCGGTGGAAATAAAGAACATTGTTGAGTGGTGTAATTGGACTTTTTATTTCACGAACTCACCACAAAGTCACACTGGTGTCAGGAAGCGGGAAAACAACATCACCGAACATTACAACCATGGACGCGGCATTGGAAAATTTTTTGGAGAAGATGATGGAAATGAAGGCCGAACTAATCGGGAAGATGGAAGAAATGCAGGCCGAATTAACAGAGAAGCTGGAGACTAGAAATAACCTGGCCGCGGAACTGAAACTAATCAGGACGGCTAGGGACAACATCGCCGAGAAGATGGAACAAGTGAAGGCCGAGTTAACCACGGAAATGAGAGCAGCGAATGACGGTCCGGCTACCGAAATGAAGGTGGCGAACGAGGCTCTCGCCGCCAAGTTTGAAGAACAGTTGGCCGGCGTGAGGGATGACGTGACGGAGCTGGGCGAGCGGAAGGGTCAAGTAGACGACCGCCTTAATGATTTAGAGGAAAAGGCCGACAACATCGCAAAACCCCTCACCCGCCTGACGGAGGAAAACCGGCCTTATGTGTGGACGGAGGACGCCGAAGACGCTTTCCAGCACCCGAAGGGGACCCTGTGCAGTGCTCCAATTTTGGGTTTCCCACAACCGGGTGGCGCCTTCATTGTGGACACCGACGCTAGCGACCATTGCATTGGAGGTGTCCTATCGCAGATCCAGGACGGCCATGAGCGCACAAGAGTGGAAGAGAAGGAGCGTGCCGCAGCAGTCCGAGTAGTTGTGGCAGTGCCTGCTGAAGGCTGGGATAGCGCAGGCCTGAGGAGGGAGCAGCTGGCGGACGCAGACTTGGGGCCACTCTTGAGGGAAGTGGACGCAGGGACGAGACCAACCTGGGAGGACATCGCACCGAGGAGCGCCACCTACAAGTCGTACCGGGCCCAATGGGACTCGTTGAAGACCAGAGAGGGCGTGCTGTTCCGGGTATGGGAGTCACCCGATGGGAAGGCGCAGAGAGAACAGTTGGTACTTCCCCGGAGCAAGGTCCCGGAAGTCTTGGAGGAAGTGCACGCCGGTACTTCAGGAGGACACCTGGGAGCGAACCGAATGATTCACAAACTACGGCAGCGCTACTTCTGGCTCAGACTCCGGGCAGATGCTGGTGGTACACCTGGACCGCCTCGCACGCTACGATGGGGCTGTTCGTGGGCGAACAGCTTTGAGGAGGGAGCAGTGTAACGGGACCGCTGGAGCACCCTATACCAGCTGCGAACGGAAGGTAGGGGAGGACCGCGTTAGCCACACCTCTCCCTCGTTTGTCTTATAGTGGTGACAGCCAGTGGTCGGAAAGAAACATAATTGTGCGTCTGTTTTCCTTCCACCTGGTTCTCGATCTTTCTGTTACCAGAACAATCTTGTAAACACCAGAAGTCGGGATATTCCTATATAAAGAGGGACAGACAGACAGTGTGTGTCAGTTGTTGTGCTGTGTTGAGTTGGTTTTGGTTTAGTCAGTCGGAGTTGGTCATTCAGTTGGTTAGTGAGTGTGAGCGAGAAGACAGTCGCAGTTCTTGGTGTAAAAGTTAGTCAGTGACGTGTTAATGAACGAAAAGATTGTGCAACGGAAGACTGTACGAACTGTGTATGAGTATCGGAGTTTATGTAATCGCGAGTACAAGTGAAGTTGTAACGGACGAACTGGTAAATTGTAATTGTGTGCAGCAAGTAATTTTGTGTAATTGGCAAGTGTTAAACTGTAAGTCGGTGGAAATAAAGAACATTGTTGAGTGGTGTAATTGGACTTTTTATTTCACGAACCCACAAAGTCACAATATTGTAAATTATGTCATGCGAATAACAGGGCGGTAGCTGTTGCCTTAATATATGATTTGGACGGCATGACATAAACGATGCACTGAAATACGCTATCAGAATTCCACGTCACAACAAGCACGTAAAATATTCAGGTTAGAAGCAGAATGACCATATCTAATCCAGTAAATAATTTCTGGGTTTTTGATCCCCAAAGCAGAAAGAAATTAGTCGAATAACTAGTTAAAACAACAAATATTTCTTATTTGCTTGCTCACTGAATCCCGAATGAATATTAATAATATAATATTAAGTTTATAATAAAAAATAATATCATAACCCAGTTTCATGTGCCGATTCAACTGGGACGTTTCTATTAACAATTTAATTTATTACTCCTAAACGGATAAAATATAAAGTATGTGTACATGTAGGTAAATAAGCATGGTTGTGTATAGTATTTTAACAAAGAAAATATGATCACTGGCAATCGTACACACAAGGAAATAGGAAACACACTATTATGAATATACAAATTGCAACAGTTACCGAAATGCTCTCAAACCGAAATAAGATTTAAAGAGAGATTTATTAAGCTGCATTAAGCAATCCACTAATGGAATCGAATTTTCAATATACAGCGTCCTTCAACATAAGTGTCCTATCTTTAACATGTAGCATAAGCAGTAGCAGTGGCAATGGCAGTAGCAGTGGTAGTGGCAGTGGCAGTAGCAGTACCAGTGGCAGTAGCAGTGGCAGTAGCAGTGGCAGTAGCAGTGGCAGTAGCAGTGGCAGTAGCAGTGGCAGTAGCAGTAGCAGTGGCAGTGGCAGTAGCAGTAGCAGTGGCAGTAGCAGTGGCAGTAGCAGTGGCAGTGGCAGTGGCAGTAGCAGTAGCAGTGGCGGTAGCAGTGGCAGTGGCAGTGGCAGTAGCAGTGGCAGTGGCAGTGGCAGTGGCAGTAGCAGTGGCAGTGGCAGTAGCAGTGGCAGTGGCAGTAGCAGCAGCAGAGGCAGTAGCAGAGGTAGTGGCAGTAGCAGTGGTAGTGGCAGTGGCAGTAGCAGTAGCAGTAACAGTGCTAGTGGCAGTACCAGTAGCAGTGGCAGTAGCAGTAGCAGTGGCAGTAGCAGTGGCAGTGGCAGTAGCAGTGGCAGTGGCAGTAGCAGTAGCAGTGGCAGTAGCAGTGGCAGTAGCAGTGGCAGTGGAAGTAGCAGTGGCAGTAGCAGTGGCAGTAGCAGTAGCAGTAGCAGTGGCAGTAGCAGTGGCAGTAGTAGTGGCAGTGGCAGTGGCAGCAGCAGTAGCAGTCGCAGTGGCAGTAGCAGTGGCAGTAGCAGTAGCAGTGGCAGTAGCAGTAGCAGTGGCAGTAGCAGTAGCAGTAGCAGCAGTAGTGGCAGTAGCAGTTGTAGTAGCAGTAGCAGTAGCAGTAGGAGTAGCGGTGGCAATGGCAGTAACAGTAGCAGTGGTGGTACCAGTAGCAGTGGCTGCAGCAGTGGCAGTGGCAGTGGCAGCGACGGTGGCAGCAGCAACAGAAGTAGTATTAGGGTTTAAGGGCACAATAACTACCGTTGTTATTTTTTCATGTGTTTACAGTTTTTAATGACAAATAGTCATGGAACGTTACAGTATTCATCAACGCATATAAACTGTGAAAAATTATGATCAAAATGGATCAAGATGGCGAAACTCTGTCAACGGAGAAAGTTATCCGGCTATTTTTGGCCTCACGTGGTTGCTATGGATCTCAGATACTCCTGGTTCCAGCAAGATGGTGCCACATGTCATACTGCTCTAGAAACAGTTAATTACTTTAAAATTATTGGAGATATTTCAATAAAGATTTCCAGATATACCATTAATTGTATATGCAAATTATTCTTATTGTAAACAAAACAAATTTGTGATTATTTATAGAGTTTAGAAATGTAAGCTGTAGTTATTCTTGAAAGAAAATAGTAATAATTTAATAGTTTATTTCAGTGGTTGTAAATGGTAATACATTTCTTTAGCAGGCTATAGTAGACAAACTGCTTATAAATCGTTCCAAAACAAATTCTTTATAAAACAACACGATTATGAAGACTGTGAAATGGTAGAGCCAGACTGCAAAAATTCAATGTCATAGCCGGGATTTGAACCACGAATCTTCTGGTTTCCGTCCAGCCGCTCTAACCATTTGAGCTACTATGGCCAACATGCCGACATGACATTAAATTCTCCAACTGACTCGTGTTTCTCCCGGTAAACCACTAGGAGTTCTCATAAACACACAAGACAGCTACTGGGAGAAACACGAGTCAGTTGGAGAATTTAAAGTCATGTTGGCACGTTGGCCATAGCAGCTCAAATAGTTAGAGCGGCTGGACGGAAACCAGAAGATCCCGGCTATGGCATTGAATTTTTCAGTCTGGCTCTATCCTTTCATAGTGCGTCCTACACACGGCTAGTGTGAAAGAACAATTAATTTACATTATTAAGACTGTTTGCAAGACTGGAACTTACATGTAATACAAATGCATTCACGTACCAAAACATAAAAGCATATGGACTATAACTGGAACTAAAACAGCTGCCGTGATGGTAAACTTTGCATTTTATAAGACCACATGGGAAGATACTTTGTGAAAATTAAGTATTGCAATGCTGTGCGGATATCAACACATAGTAACTGTTGAATAGTTATCTGTTTTATGTAAATTTATTGTATTAATGTAAATTTTTGGTGATATATATCAGAGTTAAACATAAGTTACCGGTTTACATGCAGATAGTTGATTGGGTTTTGTTTGCTGATGTCACAGCACTCACTCTTCCGGGCTATTGTTATTGATCCAGCTCTGTTTAATCCCATTGTTTGCTAAACAAGCTAAGGGAATCCATGGATATTATCGTTATTTTAGCGGCACCATATATAGTTGAACTTCGTGATTACTAAATTAAGAGACTTTTGTTCCTTAAGAAGATTAATACAAGCAGAAAGAAATTCTTTAAAAGTAATTATTTTACAACATGAGAAGTTCTGCCTTCTTTTTGTTCTGAAATGGGACATCTGTAACGGGTCGACATGCCGTTATGGGTTAGTTTTAGCGTACAATTTTGGGTTGAACTGATACTCAATGCTCCATTTATTGCTAGTATTTACCTAGAACGCGTTTCTTTAGGATCTTCCTAACATCATCAGCTGTTGTCGACTAATGGATGCCGTTTCAGTGAACTCCTCGGAGGTGATAGGTGTCTCTCTGTCGGTACCTTGATGAACTTGAAATATGGATTTTCTTCAAAGGTAGTATCGAAATTAAACAATTTTCTTTCATAAAGATTTTTCCCACGTGGTTAATGCAGCTGGAACTTGGACACTTTTTAGTAAGTGAATTTCTCGTTCTATGTCATGATTTTCCTTCCAAAAATGGTACGCTACCGCCGATTTATCTATTTCTTTATTCCTGATGTTCCTAAAGTGCTCTTTAAGCCTAATGTTCACGTTCCTTTTTGTTTTTCCAATGTAGAATTTGTCACAGTCCTTGCAATTTATCCGGTACACTCCTGATTTTTTGCCTGTGGGTATCTCCTTTGTATTATGTGATTTCGAAAGGTGTTGTACACTAAATTTGTTCTGTGGGGCCAAAGTAATATTGTGTTCTTTGAAGACTTTTTGGATGATACGTAAATTTTCTGTATGAGGTTTCATTGCTAATTGGGGAGAGAGTAGTTACTTGTTTGCATCTTAGTTGTCTTTTGAATTTATCTATTTTCTTGTTGACCAATTCAGCACTGTATCCATTGTATTCTGCAATGTGAATGATATTATTGTACTCTTTGTTATATTCTATCTTGTTTAAAGGTACATTAACCAGCCTGTAAGTTAAACTGTTGATAACAGCATGCTTGTGTTGTCTTGGGTTATATCCATTTGAAATCACATAATACAAAGGAGATACCCACAGGCAAAAAATCAGGAGTGTACCGGATAAATTGCAAGGCCTGTGACAAATTCTACACTGGAAAAACTAAAAGGAACGTGAACATTAGGCTTAAAGAGCACTTTAGGAACATCAGGAATAAAGAAATAGATAAATCGGCGGTAGCGTACCATTTTTGGAAGGAAAATCATGACATAGAACGAGAAATTCACTTACTAAAAAGTGTCCAAGGTCCAGCTGCATTCACCACGTGGGAAAAAATCTTTATAAAGAAATATGAAAGTAAATTGTTTAATTTCGATACTACCTTTGAAGAAAATCCAAATTTCAAGTTCATCAAGATACCGACAGAGACGCACCTATCACCTCCGAGGAATTCACTGAACCGGCATCCATTAGTCGACAATGGCTGAAGATGTTAGGAAGATCCTAACGAAAAGCGTTCTAGGTAAATACTAGCAATAAATGGAGCATTGAGTATTAGTTCGACTCAAAATTGTATTAATTTTGTGCTTCATTGTACTATAGTCCTTAAACAACGGAATGGTTTTAGCGAATTCACCTTTCCATCTGGATGTTTCAGAGTTTGAAGTTTTGAGGAATCGAACTCTCGAAAATTTCCGTTAAAAGACAGTTTTCATTTTACCTGACATAAAACCATATAGGCAAACAGTCAATCTTTCCTTCCAAACATTTCTCCCTTTTTAAACACAATTTGGCAACTGCGCGGAAAAATATACCCGACTCGTCTTTATGTTTTCAGTTTCTTTTCACCCCATTGGAACTCGCCTTTAATTACAATGGTTATATCGACTGCCGTTCTGATTTAGAACATCCTATTGTTGGGTTGCTAGTACTTCGGAATTTTAATCAATAGATCACGCACGCATTCGCACTCTTATTCACACTTCCAGGCTCCGGAATATACTCCTACTCCTATCTTGGTGGGAGTAAAATCCCCACCTCCAGCCGGGAATTGAACCCGGGACCTCTCGCACGGGAGGCAAGTGCTCTATCAACTGAGCTACGCAGCCAGCTTAGGCTTGTAATCTTCGATTAATGAAGATAATATAGCAATCCAATCAGCGATGGTTTCACTGTTAAAATCATTCAATTCACTACAAGGTTTGTTAAAATGTATCTGTGTTTAGCGAAAACTCTCCAACCATCCATTAGATGCTTTGAATTCTGTCTTGCCCAGTATTTCATCTAGCTCTTTAGCACTGATGAATTCATCAAAAGACTCAGCTTTAACGTATATAAGATCCCATGGATCTAGGTCGGGTTCGAACCCGTGACCATGGGATCAATAGGCCCACGAGGGTGAAGCCGCGATAAGAGAAATGGCAACACGAGAGTTTAGTGTGTCAGGTGATCAAGGGGCGCTGCGAGCACCTCGTGTTGCTAGTGATTAACATGAGAGATTCACTTCTAGTAGATGTTCTGTGAGTAGACCAACAGCTAACCAAGTGTCCCAGATTGACCTTAAGAGCTAGAAGAAGAAAAATGGGTAGGAAATAAATATGAAGGTGTAATAAGGTGTCTCAAAACATCATGATACCGAAATTAAGTGATGCAATAAGTAAACAATAGTAAGTAATGGATTTCAAAGAAATTGTATATCTTTGTTACAAAACATGCAGGCAGGTGCACTGAGTTGAATGGCAGTTGAGTTGAATCGTGTAACAAAAGACGCGGGAGAAAGAGAATTCTAAGGGATAACACTTGACTTTGTTTGAAATTCTTCGGACCCTTAATAATGGCATGGCCGATTCTAATCTTCACAATGGACAAAATAGTCACAAAAGGAATATTTCTGTGAAAAGAAGGCTTCAGAAGTGAAAGTTACACACCCACGCACAGCTGTGGATAGTGTGAGGAAACTCAGTTCGTAGCTTGGGGCCGATTAAGAAAGTCATCGCCTCTGCCTTGGTCGAGGGCAGAAGTGATGAGAGAAGATATTTGTCGGTTCATATGTACGTGAAGAACGAATTAAGTTTTATCGAGTAATAAGCATTCTACCTTCAGTGACTCTAAAAAGTGATATTGGTAGCCCTCGGCAACTTCAAGTTTGTTGGTGTGATAAAAAGAAGCAGTCATTAAACCAGTTTAAAACGGACATTCCAGTGTCTTTAAAACCATCCTTACTCATACAAACCCACGCATACCCTCAGAGAAACCTCATTGCTTTACCCTGAGCTACCCTTATTATTCGTTAAAAACTGTACCGTCAAAGTGGAACCCTGTGCGCCACATATTATTTGTCTCAATCATTAGGTATTATTTAGCACATATTATGCATACTTATGACAAATCCGTTACCGGATCCTAAAAAAAATAATATTTGCAATGTTTTTAGCATCCATTCTCATGAGAGTTCTTTTAAAAATATGATTTCATAATTAAAATCTGCTGTACTCAGGAGGTTGCGCTCGACGATCACTAAATGTCAAGATGAATGCTAATTTTTCTTATTCTGTGATTTCTTATTGCTATGGTTTGAACATAAAAGCGATAACAGTGTCTCTATGTGAGTACCAAAACGGGTTCTTGGTATAAGCACACATGTACACTTCTTGCTGAGCATATAACCAGATTGTGTTTTTGTTGCATCAATATGTCGCCGAGGCATTGTTGTCCCGAAAGCCGAAGCTATGCGTGGGCAGACAAATAGTAGCACGCAGCGCTAAACGCTTGCTGAGAGAGAGAAAGATACAGAGAGATAGCTTCCTCTTTCTCTCGCTGCGTCGCGATCCGATTACATTCTAGAACAATGACTGGAGGTACACAAACGCCGCAGCTGTCAGAGCGGAGGCAGTTGCTAGTAAGTTGTTAATTGACTTGCAGTTGTGCAATAACTGTATGTGGACATTTGGACTGTACCGCAGTAATTTATTTAGTTTGTTTAGGTGTGGTGAAGCAAGGAGAGACCTTGAAGACTGTCATTTTACAGGCTGCAAGGGGTGTACAAATTTCCTGTTTACTGCAATAAAGGGCATTTTAAATGTATGCAACAAGGCTTATAATTCTAGACAGCAAAGTCACAATATACTGAGCAGGAGGAGAAAATAGGTTAAATTTGGATACGCATACATTCCTTATGTATGTTCAAAAACTTCAAAGTTCCTTTATATTTGCAAATAATTATCATCCTTATCACTTTTTTTAGAAAAGAAAAGCACAATTATATTTACCTCCTCTCATCTCAATTCAAACCAAACGAAGTAGGCTATGGTTATACGGCAGAAAGGATAAAATGCTTTGAAAATATTAATGAGGAATTGTTGCTTATCTTTTTAAAATTTATTTCTTCTACGTTAGTGAGATTATCAATTTCTTTTTCGTAACCATTTAAAGTCACCTAACTGCATAGTCTTATAGAGACTTTGAAAAAAAATTGTTAACACATTTATAACTTTGATACAAGTTATACAACGATGTTTACGTTATACAGTGGATTTCACAAGAGTCCAGAAGGATGGCCATGCTATATCCTATGTATAACAGGAAATCAACAATGAGCCTGCACAACAAATTGCTCATATACAAGCAGATACTCCGCCCTGCTATGTTTGCACAGTCTGGAGAGTTGCAGCAAAATCCCATCTCTACAAACTCCAAGTCATTCAAAACTGCTACCTTCGGATAGCAGCAGCTTCCGATTGGTATATCCCTAATGATAATAACCATGCAGACCTCTCCTTCCCAAAAATCACAGACTACATCCTTAGCCAGCCCATGGGTTTTATAACAAGCTCCCTTCTAGCATCAACAGTCTAATCCGTGGTCTGGAGGAGTATGACCTCGACCCCGGTGAAACCTACAAGCGACCCAGACTAGTGCTAGCACCACCATAGGTCCCTACAAACCATATTAAGCTATCCATCACACTTCCAATCTCTACAAACTATTAAAAAATCCATTACATTATCTATTCACCACCATCTACGCACCGTGATATCATTAAAACTCACCACCATGCCAAAGGTCCCGAAATGGCAAAATGTCGAAGGCCCCTCCTCTGAGGAGGAGCTTCAACCTTCAACGACACCACTGTGCTGTGTGGATTTCACAATGTATAACTTAAATGAATTTAATTGAATGAATTTAATAACTTGAGTGTAAAACATTTTAACAAATTTAAACAGAAGGCTTAAAGCAAGAATATATGGTGTAGTACAGTTTAAAATACTTTGTTGTATGAATTGGTACATTTAAAAACTGTATTTAATCTATTACATGCACCTGTATTGTTCCTTGACAGATGTAGGTTGCATAGAGTCTTGATTTTCTCCCTGTAAATGTCCAAACAACATTGCTGAAAGTTCTCCTTTATGTCCTGGATGGTGTTTCTTATATTGCAGGCTGTGCATTCGGGTGCCTGTTCGTTCGATAGGGTATAGGAGTGAGTTTCGTAAGTCGAATTCAAATTTTAGTTATAAGTAGTTGGTCTCGGCGACTTAGGAAATTAATTGAGAAGGATCTGTAGAATTATTTCTTGCAACATGAAGCTTTCTTTTTGGAGAATTAACCCAAGTTTGTTTTGATGTGTTACAGAGTGTTCTTTTTAACAAACGTTGACGTCTTGAAAAGGAACTTTAGCATTGGAAGACTAGTTGCATCTTTGTCTGGTTTGTCAGCCAAATCTTTTTCATAAATATCAGTCTGCGAGGGAATCCACATTAAGTCAACAGTTCTATTCTTCATAGAGATGCTGTGAAGCTTGTGATGTATTTCATTAATGATAGGATGAATTGTGGAAAAGTCTTGGATCGCTAAAAGAGCACTTCTGGAGTCAGTCAGCACGAGAAGAGGTATATTACTATCCATTTTGTTAGTATATGACAGAGCTTCCTTAATAGCAAACAACTCACGCGTGAGAACGGTGCAAAAGTGCGGTAGTTTGTGTTCTCAGGGCCAATAACTACTGCACATTCACCACTGTTATTAGTTATCGAACCATTCAATGCATATGTTTCAATAATATGGGTATTTTTCTAGTGGTTCTTTGAACATCTGTTTGTAAATTCTACTGTGTACATCGACTTTAGGAGTTTTGTGTGCAAGGTCAAAGTTTATCTGGACTGGCTGAAGTATCCAAGAAGGAAAATCCTTTTAAGAGGTTGATTCCATTATTGGAGGAGTACTACATGTTTAGAGCTTTCAGAATTTGTTGGATCCCCACGTGAAATGGCGCAAAGTTTGTTATCAACGTTAGACTAATTAAATTAATCACTATAGTTTCCTAAACAATGCATGGTGCATAAGTGGATAAAGGGAGACTGTGTAAAATATGAATGTGTTAGTGGAAAACGAGCAAATCGTAGAAGTCCTATTTATATGTATATAAACAAGATAGATCTATTTTCATAAACTAAAATAAAACAAAGCTCTTCTAAATGTTAAATGATTGCTGAAAATAACAAATAAAAGAAAAATTCAGCCATTTTTCACGGACAAAGCTCACCACAGAACATTAAACTCACTTCTCACTGCGCCTCTTTTAACATCTGTGGTTTAATATGAATAGCATATACTCTGTGGCATATATTGCATTTCATTTGTTTACGTCCACGATTGTTTATTTGTGCATAGAGGTGAATGTTGTTCATATTCTGGTAAGCAAATTCATTTTGTAGCACAAAAAATCCATCGGTTATCTGAGCAAATATGATCTCAACGTATGTATTTGTTATCGCTGGCTTTGTCCTGGGACTCCAGGGAACATTTCAGTTTCAACTTAAAATGGTTGACGGCATAGATATTTGTCACGCTTCAAATGTAAACATGATCAATAATTCTTGCCAGTCTTATGAAGTTGCATTAAACAAGCAAAAGTTAGAGCCTAATTATGCACTAACAAAAAAATCCTTACAAGAAGCTACCAGACTTGGTAGACATGAAGACATGAAGCCTGGAAATGCAACTAAATCATATTTATCAGAAGACATAACTAGCGAGGAAATCCTTCAGGTCATTAAGAATCTTCAACGTAATGGAGACACAAAACAAAGTGATGTTCGTATCTTGGGAAATGCAACATCCAACTGCAAGAATCCGGTAAGATTTTCAGAGCCGCAAAAGCAATCATTTTGGCTGATGAACTTAGAATGCATTATTTCCAGGTTGATACCCACAGTCTTCTTAGCTCTGTTGTTGGCTCAGTGGATAGCTTACTTGAAGAATTTCCGTCCAGAGTACTTTTATGGCATATTGGAGGACTATCTCGCCAACTTTCTCGAAATAGCGACAGAAATAGTATATGGAGATGATTCGGTAAGTGCTCACGAAAGATCTTATTCCGACGATTACATAAGAGAATTAATTCGACTTATAGCATTAAGGGAACAAGTTTCCTTGATGTGTGAGGAATTAAAACAACAAAATCTGAAGATGATACGTGATATAAACCAGCGAACCGTTCTTCTCTTAAACGAACTGAACTCACCGCAGCTTGACACTACAGAAATTCTAAACCAAGAAGAAATTTCTGCAGATATGCTCGCGGATCAGCTACAAGAAATTCACCGTCTAATGCTTAGTTTAATCAACGATGACACAACCAACCAACAACATATGTAACCAACTTTAAAAGATGTGACTTTTTTGGCACAGAATGGACACAGTCAAACTTTGCTTATGTTGGTGGATAACTTCAAATTAGTATATGATCAGGATCCTTTCATTTAGTGTATATTCCTACTTCAAATTATGTTGCCAACTTTACATACACAGACATTTGCTAATTATCCATTAATACAAAGATGAAATTGTCGGTGAAGAGGTAAATTCCATTAAATTTTGGCGTGTATGAAAGTGGTTCTTGAAAAAGTTCAAACTCAAACATTAAGAATAATATGTGAATTAAATTATGTTGTGTTTCTAATCCACAAGTATTAAAAAATACATAAAATTTCTATCTAAAGAGACGTATGATTTTCAGTCTGCTTTGGTCTCTAGCATCACAATACTGGAAGCGACAGAACCAGTGTGTACTGAATGTCAACAGAAAGGGGTGAGTACGCTTGCATTTGACAACATTTAGAATTATATATTTAATTACTTATTGAAATAACATATATATATATATATCCAATTACACAATCCATTACACAATAACAGGGAAACGCTTTTATACTTTCTTGAAAAGTTTAAATTATTTTTAGCCGGTAGTGGGCAGTTTGTGACTCTACTGTTTGAAGCAACGGCCAAAATTTAAACGAAAAATGGATCGATAGGGAATCGATTTAGCGACCGGAAGTAAAGGAGAATGTTCTAATTTCAACAGTAAGTTAATTTTTGAAAAATTATAAAGCATATTAGAGAATGCAAAATGAAAATACTATACACATTTAAAAATCCAAAATAAAAGCTACTTTATGAAAACCAAGCGTTCATTTATAGTAAAAATATAGACAGCAGTTGCTAAATAATGGCTTGAAGTTTCAAGATAACTATAAAGAAACAAGAATCCAATCCAATAAATAATTCACATATGCAGCACTATAGGGTAAGGTAAGGTAATTTCGCAGTATTTTCACAGAACATAAAAGTTTTTATTATATTAAACTAAGATACGCTTTTGGAAACATTTTGTTTCGGTAACCACATTACTGACAAACATTTTAATAAAGGATCAAATTTTTGTAAATAATGTATTTTGAACAATGATAAGTATAATGACAGTCTGTGCCGGTAGGCACAGGTAATTTAATTTTGCGGTAGTGGTAAGGTAATTTTGCAACAGCAGATCATTCGATTCCTAAAGTTCACAATCATCGTCTTCAGAACCTGAAGCTTCACAACATGTACCACACATGTAAACAGCTTCGTCAATTGTCATGATAAGGTGTCAAACAAAATGAGCACTGTGTCCATGATGCATCTGTCTTCTTCTTCACATCAACCGAATAGGTCTTAAAGCAAACGCCACAAATCCAATCATCATTTTTATTGTTGCCTGGATGTTGCCGTTTGGTCGAACTCCCTGCAACATTCACTGTGGACTGAATGCCCTCAGCTAGATTGAGGCATTTAGCCAATGAGCCCTTTTTTCTGTTTCCTTGTGGGGTGTTTAGGGGCATTAGAAATTTGCAGCAGGTGTTCAACTTTTGGGACCGACTCATCCCGTTCAGCTGAAGGTGGAGTTTCATTTCTAGATCCATCAGATACAGCAGTTGGATTAAATACCCTTGCTCAGTCAACTTACTGGGTGCTAGTGCCCCTTTTGGAACAGCATCATAGTTCAAGGAGCAAGCACCAGCTTTTTTGAAAGCATTAATGGTGTGCACAGGGGGGAAACTTTGGAGGAAAGGCATGTTGAAGAGTTCATAAAAGTTGAAACGATTGGGTTTTTGGTGGGGATGTTCCAACATGTAGGAGTTGAGTTTTTTTGGACCAGTGGCTTTTCAAAGATCTGTAAACACCCACATCAAGAGGTTGCAGCTAATGACTTGTGTGTGCAGGTATCGTCATTATGTAAATCTGATTTGCCTTCGCCAAATGTGTGATCTCAATTCCAATATGAGAGCTGTGTGAGTCCATTAATAAAACAAGCGGCCTTTCTAATGTAAAAGAAGCAATGAAAAATTTGAACCATTCGAGGAACAGTGCTGCAGTAATCCAGCCATTTAGCTGGATTTGGCAATATTAGGTGAAGTAATTTGGCAATAGTGTAAAATTAATTGGTTTTTGTGATTATGTCTCCGGAATACTTCCATCTCTTAAATGTGCAACTGTTATTGTGCAGGAACACGTAGAACTGATGTAAGAGCAACTTAAACAGCTGAAGAGTTGAATGGTTCAAGATGTAGACGCAATTTCATAACAAAACGCTCTGGTTTCTTAAGGTTCTTGTACGCTTATGCGTCACAAGATAAATTCACACCATTTTTCATACAACAATAGATCAATTCCGTGTTACTAAAATGTGTGTAACTTGCTTCAAATGGCTGGAAATTAAATTTAAATTTGGATAGGTATATCATGTCTTCCACTTAGACAGAAAACTCGTCACTAAATGAGAAAATTTTTGTTCTGTGCATTCCAATGACAGCAAAGGTCTGGAATACATCTCAGTTTCAAGGGAAGATGTTACTCTCTACCTGCTGAGAAAGCTGTGAAACCTTATTACAATAGGCAAGAGTGCAGCATGCTCTTAAAAGTATATAATGCAAAATTACCTTACCTTACCCTATAAAATTGATTTTGCTGTTTTTGCGTAAATTGTTGGAGAGTTTTGAACAGTGGGAGCGAATAACCTAAACAAAGCGTTACATGTCTTTATATCCAAGCACAAATACTACAAATATAAATAATTCACATTCAAACACTATGGACAAAACATTCATTTTGCTGTTGTTTCTGCGTAAATCTTTGGAAAATATGATTGATAAATCCAAGCGTTATTGTGTGTCTTTCTGCTTTACTTATAAAAATAATTAGACGAGAGGTTAGATCAGGTTAAGCTATGCTAGGGTAGGTTAGGTTTGATTAGCTCTGTATAAATAATTCTAGGAAAACTACATTTTTTTAACATTTCAGCCATTAATAATTAAATAACATAAGCAAAGCGTCGGTAATATGTTTATTACTATTATAACCATAAGAAAAATAACACCACAACATTCTTTCCCTACCTAATTGGAAGAACAAGAACTGAAATAAATCGATACTTTCGCGGTTTTTCACTACAACGCACTGTTGGCAATTTTCTGAGCGCAAGCGCAATTGTAACAAAATGGAGACACAGTTTACGACTTATTTCTGATATAAGAGTCTTAAAACTTGATGCTATGTAGGTCACATACTCAGAGTCTTCAACCGAATTCAGAGACACCTCTGTCTCACACAAGAGTGGTGTAGGCGTTGACGGATGTTCGTAAATCAAAGTAACGAAAGTAGTGTAACTTCTAACTAAATCTTTAAATTCATTTTTTCTCCACTTTCAATTTTTGAACATTTTTGTATATTCAAAATGCTCTATGTTCTGCAATTCTCAACGAATTTGTATGAAACTTAGCATACATATTTCTAAGCAAATATTTTATAAAATTTGGTATTTTTGTTGATTTAAATTAAATAGTTTATGTATTATTGAATTTTAAATCTCAAAATTGCAAAAAAAAAAAAAAAAAAAAAAAAAAAAAAAAAAATAGTATATTCACACATAAAAATTTTTTTGTTCAAAAATACTTGACACACACTTTAAAAGTATAGCATCTTTTGTAACTGATGTACATAGAAACCTGAATCTAAATTTTAAAGTTTCTAAAAGTAGAACTGTATGACCTGGGACTTTTTATATGACTTACAAAAATCATACTATAAAAAGCACTAAATATTTTTTTTGAAAAAGCTATTTAAGATAGAAATATGAATTTTTAAAGCTTAACTAGATTCCCTATACCCCACCTAATGACAAAATTTCAAGCAGTTCTGATGTAAACTCTAGATTTTAGGATTTTTTCACAGATGCTTCCCCTTAAGATCATTAACGTTCCTTGGTTTATACCGTAAAATTGAGATTTGAGATAACCCCAAAGGAGGTAGTCGTATACTGACAGATGTCGAGAACGTGGGGGCCACGGAATGTCCTGTTCTTGAAATCACTTTGTTTGACATTTCTTTTAATGGACAGGTTGGCAGTATGGGCGGTAGCCCCCATCTTGTTGAAATCTGATGGTAGTGAGATCGATTCCAAGGTAATGTAACTCATGAGTAAGTACGGCATCTTTAAACTCTTGAACGACAGTCATCTTTTAGTGATGCAATCGTTAATCTTTGTGCCGAATTCTTCCAAAACTTGTCCGTGATAACCACTAGGTGTTTTCTTGTTGAGCGACTAGGACTGACTCTTATTGCTTGTCTGGCCACTTCAATGTTTTCGTGTCCTCGCAATGTGTACAGGACATGGTGGTTTCTTCTTCAGTGCAGAAGCTGTTGTTCGGATACTTTGCATTCTGCTTTGATAGTGTTCCTGCTAGGAACGTTGCCATGACGTGGGACATTAACGTGACGACGAAATAATCGTTGTGCAATGACAACTGAGTCATCACCATTTTAAAAAAAAAGTTTCCAACACAAAAGCATAATATTAAGTATTCCATTGTGTCATTTTTACAACAATGGCAAACACAGGTCTAGTTCGAGATATCTCGCACATTCATTTATTTGCCATGTTTACCAACTGATCGCCAGGTTTCCGTAGCCCACCATGTATATGTGTATAGCAGGTTTGAGGTAAGCATGGACTCAGTAAACGCATCTAAATAACATGACTTCCTGTCATATAATGATAATGAAAACTGACAGAGACCTAGATTGCATCACTAATTCCTCATTGCTGTGCAACCATAAAAGACTTCTCCCTATAACGGAGAAATCAAGACTCCACCCAAGTAAACACAATACAACAGATGGTGCAGGCGATATGTGTGTTATTACGACTCACATGTTTGTGTTGATTAATCAACCTGTTTGGGGGCATTGTTTAGTTTGTCTTAAGTTTGTGAGAACCAATACTGGAATAATCTATGGAAGCTGGTCTTTTGTCCGATGTGACTAGAGCTGCTGTGTTCACTGTTTGCCAAGGCCAATGGTCAGGTAAATAAATTGTTTCCATTATTTTATATAAACAGCCAACTTAAGGTACATATGGGCCTTACCCTATATAAGACACTACTAAGGCCAATCATCACGTATGCAGCCCCGTGTGGGGATATGCTGCCTAAACTCACTTACACAAATTAACGTTACAAATCAAAATAATCAGAATAATTACAAAGCAACCGCCGGTAGCACCGTCCAATCTGTTGCACAATGAACTAAAGCTACACTCAATTGAGGAATTTATCAAAAGACTCAGCTTTAACGTATATAAGCGCAAAGATAAAAACGGGCAACTGGGCACATACGAAACCGAATAAAAGACCACTGTCCATATTTGATAGGACCATCGGGATGGGAGACCCAGAAATAGACATCCAAGAGTATCTAAACACACGCGTAAGACTTACATAGAAGTAGTAAGATTACACATGACTATATGCCACAACCTGACATTTGGCAGTCCACAAAGTCATTGCTCTTAGTCAAGCCGGCACTGCTGGGGAGGCATACCCCTCTCCCCTACACTTACACGACATTGGCACTAGAAGTAATGGTTATGATCTATCATTCAATTTAGAATTAACCTCAAACCAGACGCATCTTATGCGCAGGTCTAACAACCTTACAACTAGGAACCATTGACCATCGCAATCAGTTGGGAAGACAGGAACTGCCATTTTACCTTAAACTCTAATTTTACTTGTAAAGATAATGAATGACTAACGCTATCTTCGCGCCCACCACTAGCATTAATGACACGTTCTACCCGCTAAAGTGTGGACAGACCATTAGTTAAGAATTAAAAGGTAAGCCAAATAAAGCAGTATAACTCACACATGACTATCTCCTCTAGTACTGGGGACTTAACTTCTAGGTTAAGACAGTGTTTGCTATTGGAAACGACACTACACCCCACTACATCCCTCACCTCGAATCCGCGAGGGCATATTAAGGGCTTCGACCATGCTTATGTCCTGGCAACAAGTCTCACCTCGGTTAGGCCATAGGGCCTACCTGCACACCTTCTCCATGAATCCGCAGGTGCATATAGCTGTACTGCTGGAATTCCTCTCCTGACTACTCTCTGGTGGAGGATTTTTAATGGGTAATACCTTCGGGTGAACCTCACACTCCCGGCTGTGCCATCCCAGCTCAGTCGGGGTCAGTCCATATAAATGGATTTTTCCTCCACTTGAAAAAAAAATCATCAGATCCTGAAGAAGGCCATAGAGTTTACAATGGCCGAAAGCTCGACGTTTATTAATTTGACACGGCTGATCACCCGCGAAGCCTTGATTAGTAATGCTCGCTGTGAAAGCTTCAAGTCTTACATTGCTCAGAATTCTTTAGACAGGCAAATAGTGGAAAAAAAATCAGCTCGATAAACCAGGATTATCATGCCCTTTTCTCCTCCCCTGGTCCGCTACGTACTAGTTCTGGCATACCACGGAGGAGTGCAAAATGGGGATGGCAGGAGTCTTTACGCTGACTGCCCCTGCACCAAGCACCTACATGACTTTTTACAGGGACGCCACCCTTACATCAGGATAGTTGCTCAATTGGCATCACAGGGTGCCCCAGGAACAAACCTCCTAACGGAGAGAATCCCACGCCGTTACAGGGCCTCGAAGCCACAGACCGTGTTGTTACCACTATAGATAGTGGTATAGTGGCTACCACTACAGATGCTATGTGGTGCTTAAACTACAGCATTATAATATAGAATATATTCCCATATATGTGCGAATTTCGCCCTTACGTGGACATTTTTATGTGCTGTACCTTTCTAGATCACTTTAATGTGTTAGATGTTCAAACATTAATACAATTGTACTATTTGATACTCATCACACTATATATTGTGACTTTGTGGGCTCGTAGAATTAAAAGTCCGACTTGCAGAAGTTCAAAATGTTCTTTATTTCCTTAGAAATACACTGTTCAATTCTCACGTAACAACATTACGTCACATACACAGTCTACCAAGTACGATGACAATAACAAACGTTCTGATTACAACATCAGGTCTCGTCACTACAATCTACAGCTGTTTTCTGCTCGCGACTCACTCTTGGCGAGTCGTTGCTCTCTTAAATACCTCATCGATAAATTCGAGAGGTTTCTGGAACAAATAAGAAAAAAAAAACTTTTCTCTGTCAATCAAGATATCACTAGAACCTTCCAAACGTGAAATCCTATCTGTGTCGGCAAGTACTTTATCTCCGTGATATACTATCCATCTGTTATTTATCGACGCTATCGTTATTTGCCGGCTCTTTGTGCACAATAGCCGCGCTATCGTAGATAACGGCTTCGTGACAATATTAACAGCAATAAATTACGTTTGAAATTTAAGTACGACTTGAATATGGTCTGTGTGACGGAAGGGCTAACATGCACTTAGGTCATGGCCTGGGGATTGTCTAAATCAATAATCTAGATTCATCAATTTCTGAATAACATTTTCGGAGCAGTAGCAAGATAATGCATATTAGTTTACAAATCTGATGCAACCCTCAATCAAAAGCATTTCTATTACTCCAGATAGACCTAAGTTCCGAATACATGATGCAGCATAAACTTCTATCCCAGTACCTGAATTAACAACCATTCGCTTCTGTAGCGTAGGTGGTAGCGTATTGCCTCACGTTCAAGAAGTCCCGTGTTCTAATCTCAGTTAGGGTGAATTTTCTGGATAAGATGTTTTCCGCAGATATTTTCCCTTATTCTGGAAGATGTATGTCGGAAAACTCTAAGCTGTATGTACCTTGGGCTCATTTTTACATAATTTAACTCATGTCATCATCGTCCGATATGACTTGGAAATAAATTTAAAAAAAAACTATAAATGAGGGAGAAAATGTGCTTAAAGAGGAAATTATAAGCCCCATTGTAACTTCGTGATCCGCAAGCTTAAAAATTGCTCAGGATACCAGACTGACAGTTTTACAAGGTATAAATGTATGCCTTAGAAATTCTCTAATATGGTTTACTAGAAAGTATAATGCTTCTTTTTCAATTACACATTTTAATTAAACTCTATCAGCAGCTAATGTTTTAAAATAAAGCTAACCCATTTACTAACACGAAAGTGAAGTGATGTTTCAAATCAACATTCAGCTATCTTCAATATCTCCTGCGAAAATGAGTCATTTATACAAGAAAATATCATTCACAAGAGAAACCTTTCAAAGTAAAATGAAAAAGCCACAGCATATTGCTTAGACAAACATGCAGAAATATTTAAAGGTACTACCAATCGATAAAACAAATCTTTCCCTAAGTATGACCTGAAATCTACCTCTCTACCTTAAAGAGCATGGGAATTATAACTATGGGAGCAAATTGTGCACAGCTCAACGTATAAAATTACAGATGCAGTAACATTTTGAGTCTATAATGTTAAAATGCATACAAAGTTAAAGCGGAACTTTAAAAGGCTGCATAAAAAGCTAAACGTGTCTCTCCCCTTAGGGCACATTGTGGCGTTTAGAAGCTTGTATGAATTAAAAATAAAAACTTGGTGGCTGATTCACCTGTGCCCGATTTCACCAATAGGTGTTAAGACTTAACAGAAGACTAACATTAGTTACAACAAAAATTGCATTTCACCAACAAGTGTTAGATAAACACTCATGTTAAATCTGTTGTTAAACTAACAAGTTAAATTTCTGATGGTAAGTCCTTAACAATTGTAAATAGTCAAGATGGCAGGCATGAATGCAGCTGTTGTCGATTTCCTATACTTAAGACCGTCTAAATGGCATTAGTAATAGAGTACGGCCTATGAGGAGAAATAATTTTGGAGAGCTATCAGAAGAAAATTTTCTACTGTCGAAACAAGTTGCTATGAAGGTTACTGCGGAAGTACAAGAGAGATTAGAACATGCATCGAAAGGAATATGGCGATCTCGCCTTTGCTTCAAGTATTACTAACTTTGTGGCTTTATAATTCACTGAATTATGTGGATAATACACTGTCCACCTCCCGTCTTGAAACGTTCAAGTCACTTGTCCGTCTTCGCTCCTCGTTTTAAATTTACGTAATACTGAGTTGGAACATACATCGAAAGGAATATGCCGATCTCGCCTTTGCTTCAAGTATTAATAACTTTGCGATTTTATAATTCACTGAATTGTGTGGATAAGTACACTGTCCACCTCCCGTCTTGAAACGTTCAAGTCACTCGTCACTTGTGCTTCGCACCTCGTTTTAAATTTACGGAATGCTGAAGAAGAATGTTTCGTTTTTCTAGTAATGACACAGACATTTGAATTAAATTCGTTTCCAATTTTTTTTCCACGTGACATCTTTCTCTTTTACAATTACCACATCCGTCCAATTTTCCACGATATCCTTATGCTTCGTCATCAATTCAATTAACAATTCTATCTCCATTGATAAGAAATTTGTTTCACGGCTTTTGCTTACGATTTTGTTTATCCGCCATTTTTCAGACGAAAGTGAAAACAAAAGCGCATCGCAGTACGTCCAGAAAATAATACGACTCATCCATAATCTTGTATAGCTGAGATATTTACAAGTTTCTTGGTGTTAACACAGGTTTGTTAACATTTTCAGAAAACGGGTAGGTGAAATGCAAGACACTTAACAGCTTTGTTAGCGCTGTTACAATTGTTACGTTACATTTGTTAACGTAGATTGTAACATCAGTTGGTGAAATCGGGCACTGATGCATTAGATTAAATCATTGATTTATGAATCGATTTTGTTTAGCAATAAGGACTTCTTTTCATATCGTCCGCTATTACTGAAAGCTTGAAATGATAGCCCTCTGCTTCACAGAGAGACGAGCAGATTTATTGAGGAAGCTGGAAGATTGCGGTAAAGCATTACCCTATCCAAGAGTTGCCTGCAGCATTTCCCACAGGTATCATCAAGTTGCTATATATAATGTTCCGTCATCGACGAAACATGCATATTGTAATTGTTCGTCAATAGTTATAGCCTAGTCAAGCCTGCCCACTCATTTGAAGTGTGGTCATACTTCTTGTAATTAGTAAATGTCAAGAAGCATGTACTACAATAATGGATACTAAATTTAACAGGTATACTTAATGTTGGCTTTTCTACCTGTGGACAGGCACAGATAAGGTGTCTTCATTGAGAAATCATGTCCTTTTATCTTAGACAATTGTAAGTGTTACGAAGTATGGAGGGAAATATATTGCGTTTTCCTAAAGCTATAGCTAGCAGAGAAGGAAAGAAGAATAAGAAGACGAAGAAGAAGAAACCAGTCAGCTACCAGGATCACAGAATATAAACCGCAATGTTAATAGGAGCACAACCTGTCACCGGTCATTTCGCTCGTTAGAAAGACTTTGTACCTATGGCATATTTTTGGTATACAAAACTTGAAAATATGCGAAAATCCTCCATAAAAGGCAAAGTAACTTCAACAATACTAAGTGCAATTTCTACATTAAAAATTAAAAAACAAATGGCAATTAGAAGAAATCGAAAATGGTAAACGGGAAAACTCTAATAAGTTTAGAATAAATAATTCAAATTCTAGGTTAATTTTGGCTGGAGTTTAACTTAAGTTAGGGGGATATGGTTTATACGGGTTTTTGAATATTTCATAGGAATTAGAATAATATTTAATATATTTTGATTGAGTAATTGCTTTAGTTATATCAATCGCAATTTTATTTTTTATACCTCTTACTATTACAAATTCCCGTGGTCTGTAATATTATCCAATTAACCAATTTATATTTTGATCAATAGGGCCACACAAGTTTGATTTCTATTTTCTATTATTAATACAGGTAACAAAACATCGCTGCCGTCTCGGTAGCGTAGATGACAGCGTGGTGTCAGTCTCACGTTCAAGAGGTCCCGAGTTTGAATCTCGGTCGGGTTGAGCTATCTGTATAAGGTTTTTATACGGAGTTTTCCCTTATTCTGAAAGACGAATGTCGATTAACTCTAAGCCTTATAAACCCTGGGCTCATTTGAGCATCATTTCACCCATTCCATTCATCGTCCAATGTGACAACGTTGGAGGACGTAAATTACAACAACAACAACAAATCTCTATAAGTTCGCGAATATGGGAATCTAGTTTAAAAACTATTTGCAATAGGTTATCTTACAGAATAAAATAACTTTTAACATATTGTTAATGCCCATTTAAATTGAATTAACATCACCGATAGCTTACACGAGGTATAACAAAACTGCAAGTCTTTTAAAAGTAAGTGGATGGTAAGAAACGATATATTAAATTCACAATTTCTTAAACAAATGTTTATTCTACATCACTAGATGTAACACAGAACACGTTGGCTTTATTGAAAATTAATAAAAAACTAATAGTCTTTCGTTTCTCACAAAATCCATGAAATTTGTTATCTTTTATTTACTTTTCAGTGCTGTAGGTTACATTCTGTAAATTTCTCTGTATTTTTCGCGTCTTCTTAGGGTTCTTTTTTGCATAGGAGGTAATTCATTAAAGGATAATCAATTCTTTTGACTTAGTGGATGAAACAAAATGAAATGTCGAAAACGCTTGAGTTATTCAATATACACTTATTTTATGACTTCCATCTGACGCCACCGTACAGCACGCAATACATTCAGCAAATCAATATTTTACGAGGGCTGTTCAATAAACAATGATCACATATTTTTTTGATAACGTACCTTTACTCATCCTCATAATTTTGATGGTCCTTCTCAAAATAGTCTTCCCTGAATGCGATGCACTTGTCCCAGCGTTTCTGCCTGTCTTCAAAGACATGCTGGAAACCATTTTTGAGAGATCCTTCAAAATCGCCTCCGCAGCCTTCACCACTACTTCTGATGATGGATAATGCCTCCCACGAAGGCGTTTCTTCAAGTTAGGGAATAGAAAAAAGTCACATGGGGCTAAATCCGGACTATAGGGAGGAAGAGGGATGAACTTTGCAAGATATTCAGCAACAACATTGGCAATATGAAACCGCGCATTGTCGTGGTGTAGCATCCAGCCTGCTTCATCGAAATGTGGTCTTTTGCGCCTGATATAGACTTGCAATATTTTCAGGACATTCCTGTAGTATTGTCCAGATACTGATGTGTGTGCAGGTACAACATGCTGATAAACCATTCCGTGAATATCAAAGAATGAGATGACCATAGCTTTCCCAGCAGAAGCAGGCACTTTTGCTTTTTGGGGGGTTGGTGATGAAGGAGATTTCCACATTGAACTTTGCTGTTTACTCTCAGGATGAAAATGACGTAGTTTCATCAGCAGGGATTACGTTTGATAGAAATTCCGGATCCTCCTCTAACATCAACTTTAACTGCATGTTACCTCCATTGCAGCGGTAGGCGATACTGAACATGTCTGAACTTTCCTGGTTCTCACAGGCGGGAACCAGGAGTACCAACAATGAAACTACTACGGCGTGTTTGTTTCACATTAAGCTAACAGAATATAACAAAATTGAATTTTAATGCGAAAAATTATGACCGCAAAAAATTATGATCGTTCTTTATTGAACAGCCCTCGTATATAAAAGTTTATCTCCCTTGTCATCCAAGTCACGACGATCATCCTTGGTGGCAGGGTTATTACATGCGCATTAAACGACCAATAAAATAATTTAGCTCTCGCACTCGGCACGACACACCTTCGAATGGCGATATGACTAATCCAGTTTAAAACAAGGTCAGTGATAAAAGTCATATAAACAAATATGTCATCACTACCACTAAATCACGTGCTATCGTGTCATGTGCTTGAGAATTAACACGCATTTCAGATAAATCAACTCTGTTTGCGTAATATATTTAATTAAAACAGTTACGAAAATATAAATTTGACAATTCTCTTCCAACATATAAAGTTATATCACCATGTTATATAACGAACAAATTTTTACCGCGCAACAGTCTATACTACAATAGCAGCCAATGAGGGATGATAAGGTCACGTGACCGTTAAGAGATACGGGGCTAGCTTATGTGAAACAAGGATTAGTTTCTTATGTTTGAGTAGATATAAATTTGAAAGTTTCGACCTTGCAAGCCTCTAAGTGTGCTTCAATTTAATGTTTATTTTCATGTTTACGTGATTCATTATATGTTGATGCAGAATCTGATGAAAGATGGCAGAATTATAACGTGATGAGAGTTACTTACTCTATGACTGCCTAGTTTATGTCTATGTAGATATAAACATGAAAGTTTCGACCTTGCAAGCCTCTAAGTGTGGTTCAATTTAATGTTCATTTTTATGTTTACGTGATTCATTATATGTTGATGCAAAATCTGATGAAAGATGACAGAATGATCACGTGATGAGAGTTATCTCTTCTCTGACTGACTAGTTATGTTTATGTACACATAAACTTGAAAGGGTCGACCTTGCAAGCTTAGCGTGCGTTTAATATCATGTTCATTTTTACGTTTACGTCATTCATTGTGAACAGTTCCATTAAAAAAACACATATTCAAGTTTCTATGTTTCCTTAACTGTTATTACGAATGAGACAAACAAATCGTCCTTATTGCTTGAAGTTTCTGACGTCTAAGCTTAGATGTACATCTTCCACGTGAACTGTTTCTTCACAAAACTGTGTACCCATGATATAAACAGCATATTTCTTTAAACCAAAATTAGTATATAATTATGATTATAAGTATTTAAAAAATCACTACACGAAAGCTCGAACACGATCATTGGTCCAATCACCAAACTTCATTGTAATTCTTTCACCTGATCTGTTGTATTTTATTAGTTTACCAGGACTCTAACCAGTGAACACCCTAAAACGTAATTATTGAGATACACAACAAAATAGCGCGACAAAATTGACGTGCACACATTAGTCCTGCATGTTACGTAGCTTCTGGTGCTCTACCACCTGTGGAATGGTGCCACGCCCAACAAACGGCGCTGCTAACACACTTCCGCTTTTGTCATTTGAGCAGCACATAAAACTGAGTTTACGATGCGCTACATAATGGAACGGGATGAAACAAAGCACTACCATGACGCGCGACATAAAAATAAGCCCAAGGATGGACATAAAGTCTAACATAATACTAATAGGGTCGTAGTTTGTTAGTTTTACGACAGTGTACATTTGGTGTAGGAAGCATCCAATTTGAAAAGTTCTGGCATTTTCCCAAGGCATCTTGATTAAGAAGCTTCGGATGAAACAGCTGCATGCTTTTGTTTATTCAGCTGTCTAGGTGTGTTCCGTATCACAGACCACCATTAGCGCTGCTTTGTCCGTCTACCCTTCAGTCTGGACGCATCAAAAACACCGTGTTGCACGTAAGGAGCTCAATTTTATATAAGTATGAAAAGTATCTGAAAATATAGACGATTCAAGATTACACAAATGTTTTAAATATTTAGTTTAGAATTAATTATAGTTTATGCATTACTTATATTTCTAATCCAATGAAAATACCAGCGGTGCATCCGTATAGCTGTGAATGTTACTTACGTTAATAGATAATTCGTCATTGTCATTGTCTTCATCGTCTGAGTACTGCAAATTTATAATGATAGGTTCCAAAATCTCGTTACGTGCTATTTCTTTCCAAAAGTCGTCTTCTTTTATTTTACCTGACGTCTCACGCAGTTTTCCTAGTCTTGTTGTTTTCCTTGTCAATTTCTTCGTGAATAAGTCGTTCAACGTCGGTCAGTTTAAAAATATTATTTCTCAAAGTATAAACTTGAAAGAAGCGTAGGGACAGTGAAGCACAAATTAGTACAAAAGTGAATCGAGAATATATTGACACATTGCTTCACTCACACTGTTTATTCACAGGACATGTTTCAAGAGCTCTTGCTCCTATCATCAGCTGATACTCGATTAGTGTAAGTTGTAGTGGTTGCCCTAAAATTTATATAGGAAAAACAAAAAGAAATATTAACATCAGAACTAAAGAACATATAAGAAACATTAAAAATGGTCAAACAGAAAAATCAGCAGTGGCTTTTCATTTTTTGAATACTAGACATGACATCAACTTGGAAACATCTCTAATAAAATACGTTAATCACCCCATAGACCTTTCCGTATGGGAAAAAATCTTCATTAACAAAAATCGTCATAGAGTAATGAATTTTGAAACTCCACCACCGGACATCTTTGACAAGTACATCACGCCATCTATTGACAATACGGAGAAAGAAGAAACCACTACAACTTACACTAATCGAGTATCAGCTGATGATAGGAGCAAGAGCTCTTGAAACATGTCCTGTGAATAAACAGTGTGAGTGAAGCAATGTGTCAATATATTCTCGATTCACTTTTGTACTAATATTATTTCTGTTTGCAACATAATTTGAGCCCACATTAACTCAATTGGATTGTTCTAGAAGTAGTAAGGAAGCGGGCGGAATGTAGATTGCATCTGATTGATGCAGCTGATACACTTTTCATGGAAGAATAACTGAATAATGCCTGCTTTGAACTCTCAAGAGTAAATAGAGATTACGAGCCATTCATAAATAAAGATATATGACCAGACACTTTCTGCCAGACTAGCAAGAAGAGTATCGTTTCCTCTCATCGAATTTAACAAATACCTTGGCTTATTCAAAGAACATATTTCTTTTACCACGTCATGTCAAATGTTTACGTTTCAGTTCTGAGTAATTTCAAATATACATGCCAAACAATAATGATATTGATTACAGTTCTTACGTAGGAATGCATTGTTGTAATGGTATCTAGTTTATTTATTTGTGTTAGGAAAACTATTTGAGCTAAAAGTATGGGATTTTTACGGTTACGTTAAATATATTACTCTCTCCTTCCTCATGGATCCCTTTTTCCAAAATCTGAAGTTTTTTCTTTGCGTGAATAGTATTTATTAGAGATTGATTAATTAGGTTGGCGCTCGTTGTAGGGGGAATGCAATACGACAACACCGCAGGACGCCGATTGGTTGCTCTTCCAGTAGCGCTGAAGGACAAACATCATCCCATTTGAAACACATAATAAACAAAGTACACCGATCAAGGATTCATGCAATTACATTTAGTTTAAAACGTGTTTCGCATGCAAATCAGCAGTGTTCACTAGTGTTGCAGGCATTTTACGAGAGGAAGTAAATAAATTTGATAGGGTAAGTTGAGCAATAATTTTCGCGCTGCAATACTATTCTCGCCCTTGCGGTACAAAAATGATATGACAGAAGCTCTCCTGATGTTGCTTAAGGATAAATGAAAACAAACTAAGCGGAACATACGTCAGATTAAAAGTAATTTATTTGTGGATGGGCTGCATTTTGTGAAACACGTTGAGGGCATCCTGTTTCTACAGCCGGATGTTAGTAAGTTGCAGCTGTCGGAACCCTTTGTTCCCAAAAGTGCGGGAACCACACAGCTTAAAACAGGATAATTTCTTAATTCTGTTTGAAGAACATAAGAACAACAAAGCGTTCACCGCAACGTCCACTTGCTCTCAGGAACAGTAGGCTTCTCAAGGCTTCGTGTATGTTCTACACGTGTACGTTTCTGTTTTACAGCACATAAAAGAATGAATTTTATATATGTAGTTGTTCTGCTTCTATGTGACAGATATAGATAGTTTAACCGTCAACATAGCGGCATAAAAACGCACTAGAATGGGTGTGTGGGTAAGGCAGCGACAAGAACAGCGCCACGTGCCTCACGCTATCGAAGGAATCGCAGATAGGTGACACATCATGCCACCTGTTGTAGCAGTTTGTAAACATACCGACATACTCCAAGACAACTTGCCACAATTAAAAATTTCTTTGACTTATGAAACTACAATAAAGAAGCTATTCCTTAGTTATTTGTTTATGGGTGTTTAAGGTCTTCCAACATTCCGTTATAACAGTCCATGACGGCAAATAAACTGGACATATGCAACTTAAACCTTTTAGAGGGAAGCTAATGTTAGTGGGATTGAGTATGGAAGCACTAAATGATAAAAAGAACAGAGAACAGTATCACAGAATTGTATATAAAATTAACAAAAGTTAATGCCTTATGCATTGAGACAAGCATTTTATTTCACTCTGTTTAATAATACTAAATAAAGCATTTGTAACTTATAAAGAAGCTGATGAATTTACATTGACTAATTGGAAGTACTACAATTAAGATCTCAGCAAAACGAGCAACTTCGAAACTGTCCGAGTCATTAGTCGACTTTTTCCATAAGAAACTGCCCTTTGCCACATTACCTGAAAGCGAGACTAGGATCACTGATAACGAGCAAAGAGCAATGCTTTTGTTTTCGTGACCGATGCATTCCAATAATTACTTTTGAGGTTCGCACACCAGTGTTTCCTGTGCTGGCTATTCACAAAATACTGTAATATTTAATGCTGCAAAAAATTAAACCTAAGATAATTTCGAAGCCACGACACCGAAATTTGCACTAGTTAAGTTATTTACTACGAAACATCTATATTCGTTGGGTGTCGTTTTGAAACAACCTGTATATTTCAGTAATAATAATAATAATAATAATAATAATAATAATAATAATAATAATAATAATAATAATAATAATAATAATAATAATAATAATAATAATAATAATAATAATAATAATAATAATAATAATAATAATAATAATAATAATAATAATAATAATAATAATAATAATAATAATAATAATAATAATAATAATAATAATAATAATAATAATAATAATAATAATAATAATAATAATAATAATAATAATAATAATAATAATAATAATAATAATAATAATAATAATAATAATAATAATAATAATAATAATAATAATAATAATAATAATAATAATAATAATAATAATAATAATAATAATAATAATAATAATAATAATAATAATAATAATAATAATAATAATAATAATAATAATAATAATAATAATAATAATAATAATAATAATAATAATAATAATAATAATAATAATAATAATAATAATAATAATAAAAGCTTGTCCTAATAGCAACAGACTGTCGCCTGTGAGCAGGTAGGAGAGCTAAGTAGCCTTGGCCGAGGGGTATCTGGAAGCAGGATATAACTTAACTTATTTGACGATGAAGTTCACAATAATTAGACTGCAAGAATTAGTCAAAGTGATGAGTAATACCTATGTTTCCTAAACATGTTTGATACATACGGTTAATGAAACCTTTCCTGCATACCCTGGCAGAAAGACAGCAGCATGCTATTTCTAACACAAAAGAATGCTTTTCAAGTTTAAGGCTGTGATTAGGTGTGTTTAGTTACCGGGATAGTCTTAAGTACAAGAAGTAATGAGAAGATGTATCTAGCTGGTGAGTAAATGAAGTGGCTGTCATCCAACTAGTGGCACTACTCCTCGAGGGACAAACGATGCGGCAAGGACGACTGCAGGCTCATCTAACTTGTAGACATGTACACAAAGAGACACACTGATGAGCCCGCTGTGAGAACATATTCAGCACAATGGATAAGGTCGTTTCACGGCTGCACAACGCAATTACCACATCTGTTCGATCATCCTTCTATTCTCTAAGCATTCTAGACAGGAGACATTTAGAGATAGGAAGTGTATGTAGCCAATAAATGAGGTACAGACGGAAATTTCAATTTGCTTCCAAAACTCGGGCGGAACATTCCTAACCTGTTAGGGCCTGTATTACGATCTCCGGTTACTAGCCGAAGTTTGTTACCATTGGTTAGGTTCAGTTCCTCGTATTAGGAACTCGATTTACCTGTAGGTTTGTTACCCTGTACGTTATGGTGGAATGTGAACGGTTGGCAATATTTTCCACTAGGATTTTACCTTGTTTGCAACGCTATCTTGTGTTTAGAATGTGAATTAGCAGGAAAACCAAACACATGTAATAGCATCACGCGTCTTCTTTTTACTCTTTACTAGCTGTTTTCTGTATATTTACGTGATATTTTAATTAATAGTTCATTCGTAATAAGGTCTAGCATGGTTCGTTTACAGTTTAGACTTTTTCATAGCGTTAGGTTAGTGTTATAGGTTAGGTGAGATATGTGGAATGCCATGTTAATTTATGAACACTAAGAGATTTCCAGTCAAAAGTTTTTTTTAAAAAAATAAGGCCACTTAACTGTTATTAATTCTGATAATAGTATTGCACAAATATAATTTGGCTAATATCATTTGTTTAGTAGTTTATCCTCATGAATAAATCACCTCTTATTATATAAATTATCATTTCACAGAGGTATATGCAAAGAGGGAAGGTCCGCAAATTATAAGTAATCCATGAATAAAAGCAAGGATATAAAATAGACATTCTGGGACCAGTAACTTGGTACACGACTTTCTTTAGAAAAAACATGATATATTTGGCTAGTTATGAAGCAATAACTATGGTTTTCTTTTAAGGAAACAGCTTGCAGCAAACTTACATTTCTTCTTGGCACTTCATATTCAAATGCCACATTTCAGTTACAGCACTGTGCCCTTGATTGAAAAACATAATTGAATAAATAAATGGCTTCATTTAAATACCACAGGATACAAGATGGGCAAGTTTTAACATTTCTTTACGTGTACAAATCGCAGCAAATATATTTATGTACTGCATTTGCAGAATCTATAGTAGGTACGGCAAGAATCATAAGTAATACTTCAACTTGCATTGAGACAGCACACACTGCATAAAGCGTAATATAATTAGCAATAGTATTCATTAAGGCACATTGTAGGGCAAAACCATACAGTATTGTGCATGTAATTAGCTACATTACATGTGTGAACAGCGTTTGCAATAACGCTTTGAACATCGATACAAATTACATAACCTAAAAAATTTGTTTTATTCACTGTTTGCTTTATAGCTTGTTACTTTCCTCTGGTAATGCTTTAACGAAACGCAAATTAAACATTGCACCTACTATTAGCAAAATCGACTGTTTACTACTTCAGCATGTTTCTGAACTTTTATACCTAACCAGCTACACATATAGTATTGCGTGTACTTTCCGGTATAGGTTTAACATGCTTTACTTATTGTCCTTATGTTCATTAAGACATGTTGCAATATGGTCGCATAAAATATTGCATTGCTTGCAACAAGTCACTGACACCATGGTACACTAGAAATAATTATTCTATAACCTATTACGTCAAGGTACCTAATACCCATGTGGTTTATTTTATTCCATTTCCAATAGGTCACAAATATATATTGTAACTTTGTGGGTTCGTGAAAATAAAAGTCCGATTTCACCACTCAAAAATGTTCTTTATTTCCACCGAATTACAGTTGGAACACTTGTCGATTACACAGAATTACGTAATGCACACAATTACAATTCACCAGTTCGTCTGTCACAGGTTCACTGCACGCAGTTACGTACACTCCTCCGATGCACGTACACAGTCCGTTCCCTCACTGGGCGCTCCTCACCGCTGCTCGACAAGAACTCAACTTTCCTCCAGCCCGACGCGTTGCTTATATAGGACCAACTGGCCAATCTAGAAGGTTCTGGATTAGATGAAATATCCTGCATGTTCGAGAACTCAGGGGAAGGGGAAAGAGACGGCACAGTGGGTAGGCGTGGTCAGAATGCTTCACGTCTGACCCTACTGATGATGATGATGATGATGATGATGATGATGATGATGATGATGATGATGATGATGATGATGATGATGATGATGATGATGATGATGGTGATGATGATGATGATATTAAAGGGCGATCAACTACGGCGGTCATCAGCGCCCTTTAAAAAAACTAGTTATGGCAAAAGCCAGATATAAAACTTTCTAAAAACTATACAAGTGTAACAAAACCTATTAAAAATACACGTACATAAAAACATCAATCAAAACCTACTAAAAATTTCGTTCACTAAATCCTAAACTCTAAACTAGACAAGAATTTAATAACCTTCTCCACGGGTCTCCACGCACGGCCTACACGTGGGTGGGCATGTTGACCGTCTCCCTCAACCACGAAGAGGAGCCCACACGAGGGAGACTGTTGGCTCGGGACCCCGTGTGCGCCAAACTCGTACCTACCGAAGTAGGCCCCTGGGGGGTCTGACCCTAATGCCGGCCAGTTCTATAGGGAGTTCCAACGATCGGGTGACAATATATATCTATATATATATATATATATATATATATATATATATATATATATGAAATTATCTTTCCGCACTCTAATTCTTTTAGCTCTTCTTCTATTAAATAAATACTGTACCAACATTTCATCCTCAGAAGCGCCGTCAACATTCAATCTGGCCTGGAGGTACGCCAGTTTACTTTTTGTGTGTGAAGGTAAACTCCAAATTATCTCACTAATCGCTATTCGAGGTGAGGGTTAGGTTACCTCCAGAAATAACTCCCAGTTAGCCCTTAACCGAAGGTCGTAATACCAACATCTGCGTGTAACTCCAAGTTAACTGTTAACCAACATCTTAACCGGAAATCGCAACACAGGCCCTTAGTGTACTTCGTCATATTGCGTGATGGTCCTAGATTAGTAGAAGTGCAACAGTGTTTAGCAAAACCTCGTTAACCCGGACCTTTATTACCCGAACCAGTTTTGAAAAAGAGAAGGTACATCACTCTAATTCCCTTGCTAGCGGGCGAATTCATTGCACTCACCCAACCTGCTAGAAGCTAGACCAAGCTAGAAGAGAAACTTTGATAAGGTTATGGAAAACGTGACTTGGTGTGTGTGACTTACCAAAAACAAGATTGAAGAAGAAGAAAAAAAACTAAGTATGGAAGAGGATTTTATAGACATTTTTTAAAATGTCGAAGGGTGTTCTGGGGTTGATGAAGAACATCCTGAAAATGACGGAGTTTATAAACCGATTACAGAGGAAGGTACGAGAGTGGTCTGAAAAGTTTCCGACCTCTACATTAAGATGGAAGCACTCGTAAATAACAGCTAGTGAATTTCGTTGTTCATCTGTTGACAGTTACCTGATCCTTCATGATGATTATTTGCGTCTTCGCGGTCGCATTATAATTATACCATACAGCACAGAGTATAGGCATTAAGAACCTCTGTGATCGGATGTTTTTATGTGCTATCGCCTGGTAAAACATTCACATTCCTTAGATGTCGACTGTGAATCAATGGATTATCACTATCCACTTGTTAAGCCTCCTTTCAAATTACCAACTGCGTTAATGCCATAGAATAAAGAGTTTCTCCATTCGCTTATCACGTCTGATGAAGGTCGCGTCACAGAAGAATCCAGGAAATCGTAAAAGCAGATAACGACTAAGCAATAATAATGTTACAGTGCAAGCAATAAAGTAGGAAAAGCATATGGTCAAGGACAGGTGAATCGACAGGTGAGTCTTCCAACACACTAGACAGGAAAAACTTGAGAATGCAGTTAATTAAACGAGCAAATAAAATTGAAATTTCCTAGAACTACAAGTTCACTTATTAAATCCGCAGTTATGTGTCGTGTTTTAGAGAAAAACAACGCAGTTATTAGTCATTTGTTTTTACAGTCTCAGCCTACTCACTTGGCAGTATATCATGTTTATTCCATCAATTGTTTTAGTAAATATTCAAATATAGTGAAGTTTACAATAAGACCTAGTATTCGGAATACCTATCGGTATTCTTAGACTTATGGATAAATCAAGAATTACCTAAAGCAGATTCTGAAATTTTAAGAGTAATTCCATAAGAAGTATAAGTAGGCATTTCTACAAGAAATTAAAATGCCAGTCACATAACAATTCAATCTTTAATAAAGTGAATTCATTGTACATATCGTGGTTTTGAGTAAACGCGGACTGTTTAACTCAACTTATTTAAATTAAATTATCATAGGGTTTTCAGAAATGGCAGAAATACTATCGAAATCTGTGAGTGAACGAGGAAACTAGGATAAACAAGCGCTGTTCAATAAAGAACGATCAGTTTTTTTTTTTTTTTTTTTTTTTTTTTTTTTTTTTTTTTTTTTTTTTTTGGGACAACGTACCTTTACTCATCCTCATAATTTTGATGGTCATTCTCAAAATAGTCTCCCCTGAATGCGACGCACTTGCCCCAGCGTTTCTGCCAGTCTTTAAAGAATTGCTGAAAACCATTTTTGAGAGATCCTTCAAAATCGCCTCCGCGGCCTTAACCACTGTTTCTGATACTGGATAATGCCTCCTACGTAGGCATTTATTCAAGTTAGAGAATCGAAATAAGTCACATTGGTCTAAATCCGGACTATAGGGAGGGTGAGAAATGTACTTCACGTTGATATTTGCAAGATATTCAGCAACAATATTGGCAATATATGGCCGCGCATTATCATGGTGCAGCATCCAGCCTGCTTCACGGAAAAGTTACCTTTTGCGCCTGGTATGGACTTGCAATGTTTTCAGGACATCCCTGTAGTATTGTTCAGTTACTGATGTGTCTGCAGGTACAACATGCTGATGAACCATTCTATGGATATCAAAGAATGAGATAACCATAACTTTCCCAGCAGAAACAACCACGGTTGCTTTCTGATGAAGGAGATTTCCACACTGAGCTTTGCTGTTTGCTATCAGGATCAAAATGATGTAGCCAAGTTTCATCAGCAGTGATTACGTTTGAAAGAAACCCCGGATCTTCCTCTAACATCGACTTTAACTGCATGCAGGCCTGCATACGAATTCCTTTTCTTCGGGAATCAACAGTCTTGGAACCCATCGCGCACAAACACGTCACATGTGTACTGTTTCTGTCACTAACGTGTGGGTGGCCCCCCGTGAAATGTTCAGTATTTCGGAAACTGATCTTAAGGTATTTCGTCTATCCTCGCTCACAATGGCAGCAGCAGTGTTGATGTTTTGTTCCATAAGAGCAGTAACTGGAGCAACGTGTCCACCTTCCTTTGAAATTGATAGTCTCCCCTCTTTAAACATTTTAAACCACCTTCGAGCTGTGCTGTAGGGAAGAACAGACTCTCCATATGCGTCCTGTAACATTATATAGGCCTCAACTGAAGATTTGTTGAGACGAAAGCAGAATTGCAAAGCCGTGTATAGTTCCTCATGTGTTACCTCCATTGCAGCGGTAGGCAATACTGAACATGTCTGAACTTACCTGGTTCTCACAGGTGGAACCCAGGAGTACCAACAGTGAAACTAATACGGCGTATTTGTTTCACATTAAACTAACAGAATATGATAAGATTAAATTTTAGTGCGAAAAATTATGACCATCAAAAAATTATGATCATTCTTTATTGAACAACCCTCCTAATATATTCCAAAGATACACTTGCTGAGGACACTTCGAAAATGTTAGTCTAAAGTAATACTAAAGGTCCTAGTAGCATTTTATTAGTTCATTACCGTGCAAAAATGTCTAGTTACAAGACATTCATTCAACAAAATTTGACTGTGATTCTAGAATCCACAATTCTGCCGACTCAAGTGTTCAGTGTTCAGGCATTCGGACTGCATTAGGCACCTTAAGCACCAGTCTTACAAGCAGTGGGTATGTTGATAGAAATTAATAAAGCACCTCTCAAATACCACAGACAACACAGCATCACCTATGCGTTCAAGACAGCAACAACACCTGACTCTATAATTATTCAAATGTTTCCCGAAATACCTACCCTATCAATAACCTACCTGAGAAACAAAGGTGATCTTTACCATTCTGTATCAGAATAAAGAAATACTTCAGGCTACTTAAACATACGTATATCTGCCCATTTATACTCAACATAAAGAAAACTGATAATCCGCCATGGATAAATAAGTATTTCATTGAGACAAACCTAAATGAGCTCCTAAAAATAAACACCCATCCATTAATAAAACTATAAATAGAAGTATTTATAAACAGTGGAGCTTCATCAATAAAAAAAACACTTATGCTCCACTTACTTTTGAAATTAGGACATGTTTCAGGGACTCCGCGTCCCCATCATCAGCTGATGTTCAACTGGTTCTTCAGGTGACCGCATCCCTCTCCTGGCGCTGCTCAATGAGTTGAATGACGTCATCTACTATTGAAATTTCAAAGTCGATGGCTCTCTTTTTATTCTTCAAAATGTGTATTTTTTTTCAAACTGTTAATTCCTAATGCTTTTTTGCTGGTACCAAAAGTTTTATGTCTTTGGAAATATTATGATTTTTTGACCAGAAATGATGGACTATGGCTGATAGTACCGGCAAAAAAGTTTTGGGAATTAACAGTTTGGGAAAATATACACATTTTGAAGAATAAAAAGAGAGCCATGGACTTTGAAATTCCAATAGTAGATGACGTCATTCCACTCATGGAACAGCGCCAGGAGAGGGATGCGGTCACCTGAAGAACTAGTCCAACATCAGCTGACGATGGGGACGCGGAGTCCTTGAAGCATGTCCTAATTTCAAAAGTAAGTGTAGCTTAAGTGTTGTTACAGTTCGAGAAGTGGTTTAAATTTTTTTATTACGATCCATTAATTCACCAACAACCGTTTAAGGGCAACATGAAAAATGTTCAAATAATTTTATGTAGACACAGATAGTGTCAAAACTGAAGAAAGTACCGGATGCGCTGTGGTATTTTTCTGCTTCTGCACTACTCTTAAGTAACGTCTATTATTTCACAAACAATAGACAGCATTCCTTAGAACAACCACCCGCTATTTGTTAAAATGAGATCTGTGTTACTAGGTTGCTTGGAGATTTAAATCTGTTTGCCTCTGATTTAATTTCGATAGCAAACCGGACAAAGTATGTAGGGTAGCTTTGAGCACAGCACATTGTTTTTATGAGCCTATAAAGCCCATTGTTCATAACCATCCATTACTTGGCCAGCGGAACAATAAGCAAATATTACGTACAAAAGCAAAGCTGCCGCAAGCAATATGTGAACCTAGTACCGATGAACTACTTCTATACTGAACAGGGTCAAATGTTTGCTTCTATTTATTCTAACCCAGGTTTTCTCGTTCTGCGTTTTTCCACGCCTTTTGGCTTCTCACATCCCTTCAGTAAAATTAGTCCAAGCACATTAAACATAAACTTTTGTTTTTCACATCTAAAAATAAATAATTTGACTGCTTCTGTTCAGTGATTATTCGTTAGAAGAGAGCTAGCTGGCTTCTGAAACCAGAGACCCGGGTGCCAACCCGCCTAGGGCGGAGAATTTTTCTTTAATCAGAATTGACCCTTATCCTATCCTCCGTAAAGTAGGTACAGAGTCTCGAATTATAAACTTGGGAGTGAATCAATGAGTTTAAAAGCAAAAACTATCAAAATTGAACGTTAAAGTAACCTGCAGTTCAAGGAGAAAATCACACCATCAATTGTTTCTCTAGCCAAAGCTCCCATTATGACGAGTAAAGTTAAAGGGGACTATATATGAATCATATTCCCTACTCTGAAATAGGGGTAAGATTATGTTTGTAGCAAAGACAAGTAGAAAGAGCGTAGCTTTACTAGTTGCCATAATTTTGTTTTTCCAAAAAGAGGGTTCATGCCTCTTAAGTACAGAGGTAATGAAGCAGGGATGCTGTAAGTCCTGATTTTGGCGGTCATCATTGAAAATGCAAGTACACCCGTAAATAAGCACATTTCCAAGTGAATTGGGGATTGGATTGGATTAGATTGGACTGTTCGGAGGGAATTCAGCACTCCAACAGACTTGTCTTTTGTACACATGCCCCCAAGTGGGGCACCCCCGGCAGGGAGGATGAGGAGAGAGGAGACAGATGGTGATCGACCCAAGAGGCCACTACAGTAAAATCTGTTTAGTTAACGCATGTGCACGTCGGCCTTTGCCTTTGACGAACCCTTATAATCGTTTTACAACACACACTCTCCTCGCAGTCCTTTCTGTAAGGTTGCCACCTTTCTCGAAACGTCATGGGTATCGTATGAGGTTTCGTCTAAATAAATCATCTTATGTCCATTAGTGCAAAACTTCCTTAGTTTTGACACACACACACACACACACACACACACACACACACACACACACACACACACACACACGGCCGCGCCGTGGCTCAGTGGTTAGACCGCTTGGCTCTCACCAAGGCTGCCCGGGTTCGATCCCAGGCGACCACAAAGTGAGATTTGTGATGGACAACACGGCGCTGGGGCGGGTTTTCTCCGGGACCTCCGGTTTCCTCCACCATCTCATTCCACCGGTGCTCCATCTTCATCTCATGTATCATCAGTGTCACCGCCTGCGGTGCCTTATGTAGTAAAAGCGGGCGTTAAACACAACACTACACATATACACACACATATATATATATATGTGTGTGTGTGTGTGTGTCGTACTGCGAAACTTCCTTAGTTTTTACACATATATATCGCCAAGCTACAATTCTACTGGATTCCATAATAACCCTTAAATTATTCAACGTGCGGTATTTGAAACCCAGCTCCTTTAGGAGACCGCGCAAAGTGCAGTGCCCATAAGGAAAATCACAAATTTCTTGCAAATGTACAACCAATTCGTCGAAGGTGGGCGCTCTCCCTTTTGTATAGAATCTATAAATTTCTCGACGAATTAAATCGCATGTGAAATTATATACTTTAGAGAAACGTTTCCTTTTGTTTTCACACTTGATCGGCGTCTTTGGTATTCCTTTCGTCACAATATTTCTTACTGTATTTCTGTGAATACCCAGAATTTATCATCAGGTTCATTGCACGACCCCTTACCAAGATTATTTGTCAGCACATATTTATATGTGTTCAAAACAAGCGCTTGAATTTGCTTAGAAACAGTTCCCGTTATAATTTTTTTTTTTTTTTTTTTTTTTTGTCTTTTCCAGTTCACAGTGTTGTCATCACTTTGATTATTTTCACGTGACTACTTCTTCATTTGCATTTACCACTGCATTTCCCTCCTACGGTGTCCACATATTGACACACAACGAATTTCTGCACGTAATGAAACAGATCAACTGGAAGTTGGAACTTTGGCAACTGAGACTCCACGTGGAGTAGACATGCGTCTGTCACTTCGAGAAAATTAGGGTTGCTATTGGTCCTCAACGACAGTGTTCCATTTCTGAAGTGTGGAGATAGATTTATGACGGTCATTAGTGGGCGGTCAGGTCAGGTTCCTTTGACTCCGAACTGCACACGCGTTAATTAAACAGACTTTACAGAGGGCGAGGTCCCTACACTTTACCGGATAGAAACTCCCCGGCGATGGGTTTAGGACAATCGTCATCGCCATGGCCCCGAAACAGTCACGCGGGAAACAGTCTCAGGAGAGACTAGAGGCCGCCTCCCCAGAGCAGATTACTTCAGGCAGGCTTGCGCAACCGGCATCCCGCCTGCTAAGTTTCTGAATCGGCTCACTAGACCGGCGCGGAGATCGAAGTCCGTCCCGCCGAAGGGGAAAGCGTTTTCCTCAGAGCATATCATCCCGCCATGTACCGCCGAGACACCCGCCGACACTTTTACCCTGAAAGAGACCACCAGAAGAGAGATGGTACGAAATGGAGAGACAGGAAATTCGGGGGATGTAATTAACCCACCCAGCATTCGCCTGGCGATCCGGAAAACTCCCCGAAAAAAACCATGGTCAGTTAGGTCGGCCACGGGGGAACTGGAGATGCAAATTTATGGAAATAAGCATTTCTTTCACACTAGCCATGTGTAGGCAACGGTTTGGATGAGTGGAACCAGACTGAAAAATTCAATGCTACAGCTGGGATGTGAACCACGGATTTCCCGCTCTCCTTGCTGTTGTTCTAAACCACTGAGCTACTATGGCTAACATGCCAACTGACTCGTGTGTTTCCTAGTAGACCTCTACGGCTTCTCATATGCTATAAGACACGCATCTTTTGTGGCGACTTACTGTACTGTAAGTAGGGGAGATTCGCCCAGTACCACACACCCAAGGTTTTTTTTTTTTTTTTTTTTTCAAAATTCAAAGAAAACGCAATGGAGAGCAAGTACGACTTCACTATTATCATGAAGCTAATAACATGCATAAACAGCATTAGTAATGGACATTCATGGACGTGAGTCACGTTGACTGTTCAAAACTAAAGCATTAGTGATAGCTGCGCATCTCAAAAAGTGTTTCCCAGTACCGGACAGATGTAAATAAATACATATTTCGAAATAAAGGAAAAGTAACTGCATAATAAATCAGAAGATAATTGTTTTTATCATAATTATTGTATTTTTGAGATAAAACAGAACACGATAACATGATAATATATTTTTCAAAACGTTCTCTAGAGATTATCACAAAATAAAAATGTCTCAGAACTGATAAAACATTTTTTAAACACAGTGATCACATCTATAAAAATCAATGTTTTTTTTTTTTTTTTTTTTTTTTTTTTTTTTTGCCTTGTACATTCAATGTGTCCAAACAATTGAACCCAAGCCTCGTCTGTGATTTCTAAGCAAATGATACACTCTGTTAGAACACTTCGATCGACACTGGTTTTGGTTCCAAAATATAATTTTCTTTTAGTCTTCTAAGGCTCCTCACTACTTCGAGTTTCTGTTGGCACAGAGTTAGAGCTAGGTTCTCTATTTATAGTTTTATTAATGTTAGTCTTGCGTCCCTTTGTTATTGGTTTTTTCTTCTGTTTTTGTGCCTTTTCCTGCAACATCAACTTATACAGAGTCGTTGTTAATGTTTCAGCAATATATATTGCTACTCCCAGGTACATTGACCCTTCTATCACATTCTTTATTGCTTGTTTCATATTTCATTCCAACAATTTCCTTTCTTTTTGGCCTCCATGTTGACAGGAATGTCTATAAACAAAAGTTAATCTAATGTCAGTGCAAGTTCAGGGGATAAGAGTAAACGTACGGTACTAAGCAACTCACACGTGCGTATAGATAACGTCATAGCACGGCCCGATTCTTTTAAACCGACACTGTATTTTTTATTTGTGTAGTCTACTTAATACTGTGACTTTGTGGGTTCGTGAAATGAAAAGTCCAATTTCACCACTCAAAAATGTTCTTTATTTCCACCGACTTACAGTTAAACTCTTGCCAATTACACAAAATTACTTGCTGCACACAGTTACAATTCACCAGTCCGTCCGTTACAATTTCCTTGTACTCGCGATTACATCAACTCCGATACTCATACACGGTTACGTACAGTCTTCCGTTGCACAATCCTTTCGTTCATTAACACGTCACTGATTAACTCTTACACCAAGAACTGCGACTGTCTCCTCACTCACTGACTGACTAAACCAAAACCAACTCAACTCACTAACTCCGTCTGTCTGTCTGTCTGTCTGTCTGTCTGTAGCTCTCTTTATATAGGAATATCGCCGGTTTCTCGTGTTTACAGGATTGTTCTAGTAACAGAAAGATCGAGAAACAGGTGTAGAGAAAACCGGCGACACAGTCATGTTTTTTTCCCTGACCACAGTCTGTCACCACCACAAGACAAACGAGGAGGAGGTGTGGCTAACCGAACGTCCCCTACCTTCCGCTGCCAGCTGCTTTACAGGGTGCTCCAGCGCCCGCGTTACACTGCTCCCTCCTCAAAGCTGTTCGCCCCGAACAGCCCCATCGTAGCGTGAGAGGCGGTCCAGGTGTACCACCAGCATCTGCTCGGAGTCTCAGCCAGAAGTAGCGCTGCCGTAGTTTGTGAATCATTCGGTTCGCTCCCAGGTGTCCTCCTGAAGTACCGGCGTGTTCTTCCTCCAAGACTTCCGGGACCTTGCTCCGGGGAAGTACCAACTGTTCTCTCTGCGCCTTCCCATCGGGTGACTCCCATACCCGGAACAGCACGCCCTCTCTGGTCTTCAACGAGTCCCATTGGGCCCAGTACGACTTGTAGGTGGCGCTCCTCGGTGCGATGTCCTCCCAGGTTGGTCTCGTCCCTGCGTCCACTTCCCTCAAGAGTGGCCCCAAGTCTGCGTCCGCCAGCTGCTCCCTCCTCAGGCCTGCGCTGTCCCAGCCTTCAGCAGGCACTGCCACAACTACTCGGACTGCTGCGGCACGCTCCTCCTCTTCCACTCTTGTGCGCTCGTGGCCGTCCTGGATCTGCGGTAGGACACCTCCAATGTAATGGTCGCTAGCGTCGGTGTCCACAATGAAGGCGCCACCCGGTTGTGGGAAACCCAAAATTGAAGCACTGCACAGGGTCCCCTTCGGGTGCTGGAAAGCGTCTTCGGCGTCCTCCGTCCACACATAAGGCCGGTTTTCCTCCGTCAGGCGGGTGAGGGGTTTTGCGATGTTGTCGGCCTTTTCCTCTAAATCATTAAGGCGGTCGTCTACTTGACCCTTCCGCGTGCCCAGGTTCGTGACGTCATCCCCCACGCCGGCCAACCGTTCCTCAAACTTGGCGGCGAGAGCCTCGTTCGCCACCTTCATTTCGGTAGCCAGACCGTCGTTCGCTGCTCTCATTTCCGTGGTTAACTCGGCCTTCATTTGTTCCATCTTCTCGGCGATGTTGTCCCTAGCCGTCCTGATCAGTTTCAGTTCCGCGGCCAGGTTATTTCTAGTCTCCAGCTTCTCTGTTAATTCGGCCCGCATTTCTTCCATCTTCCCGATTAGTTCGGCCTTCATTTCCATCATCTTCTCCAAAAATTTTTCCAATGCCGCGTCCATGGTTGTAATGTTCGGTGATGTTGTTTTCCCGCTTGCTGACACCAGTGTGACTTTGTGGGTTCGTGAAATGAAAAGTCCAATTTCACCACTCAAAAATGTTCTTTATTTCCACCGACTTACAGTTAAACTCTTGCCAATTACACAAAATTACTTGCTGCACACAGTTACAATTCACCAGTCCGTCCGTTACAATTTCCTTGTACTCGCGATTACATCAACTCCGATACTCATACACGGTTACGTACAGTCTTCCGTTGCACAATCCTTTCGTTCATTAACACGTCACTGACTAACTCTTACACCAAGAACTGCGACTGTCTCCTCACTCACTGACTGACTAAACCAAAACCAACTCAACTCACTAACTCCGTCTGTCTGTCTGTCTGTCTGTCTGTCTGTAGCTCTCTTTATATAGGAATATCGCCGGTTTCTCGTGTTTACAGGATTGTTCTAGTAACAGAAAGATCGAGAAACAGGTGTAGAGAAAACCGGCGACACAGTCATGTTTTTTTCCCTGACCACAGTCTGTCACCACCACAAGACAAACGAGGAGGAGGTGTGGCTAACCGAACGTCCCCTACCTTCCGCTGCCAGCTGCTTTACAGGGTGCTCCAGCGCCCGCGTTACAATACCAAATAATATGAGTACAAATACTTAATTAGTTATTTACCGGACAAGGCAGCAGCAATGTCAGCAAGTTATTAACAGCACAGCTCCAGTTCACTACACGACTTCTCTGAACAATAACTTTCGATTCAATGGTCAAAGAGGAGGGAAAGCTTTCCATTGGTAACAAAGTTTGTCTAAATACACACCATGAGCTTTTACTATCTATCGGCAACTACGAGATACTGGGCACTGTGCGGTACTGGGCGCATCTCCCCTACTTAGGTTCCAGGCTTCACAGTTTAACCACTATTTTTGGGGGTAACTTGATTGAAGTAATCATTTCTTTCACACTAGCCATGTGTAGGCTTAGGTTTGGATGAGTAGAGCCATATGCTGTGCTTTAACTAGGAAGCCTGGGACTTAAGTACAGATGTATTATTTTATCTTGACAGGAATCCTGCGCGGTAGGGATGAGTAGCAACTGTGGTGGGAATAGTGCACCTATCACCACAATGCGTCACACGCGTTAAATTACGAGAGGGGAGGGCGGTGCATAAGGTGTCTAAAAACAAATTTCATTCTCGAAGCCCGTTTCGCAGCTCTTATAAACTAAGTTGTAATTCTTACTATGGTAGTAATCTCTACGCTTTTGTTGGATCTTAAGCAGTAAATAGGCACTTGGAACAAAACCCTGTTCTCCTCCAGCAGGCATGATAAACAACTTTCGGCCTTTCAATATCGCCGCAGAGTCCCTGTAACGTATTTCACTCCAGGCATATGGTCCAGTATGTGTTGTATTTATATAAGTTTCATCCATATAAAGCATATAAACTTCACTTCGATATCTTCGAACATTTCGTAAATACTTAAGCCTTTTTGCAAGTATGGTGCGATGTTCGATTAAAATTTGTCTGTCACGCTTAGTGCTTTTTTTTTTCTTCAAATAATCCTAGCTTCAAAAGAACACCTCTTAATGTTCAGATACTGCCTTGTAACCCAGTAGAATTTTTAGCTTCATAAGCACTTTCTTCAAAGTTGGTCTTTGTTTTTCTGTGCTTTAAAAATTATTCATAGTTCGCCTAACTACTTCTGAATTAAAACATCCAAATTAGATTTTGTGCATGTTCTTAAGCTTTGTTTACAGGGCATAGAGAAGGACGTTGTTGCACTAGCACCAATGGCTTTTCTTTCCTTAATACTCACCTAAACTGCTTTCAGACACAACTGTTGCCTCAGATACCCTTCCCCAGGTTTCTATAGCTGACCCAGACCATTGTTCCTTTTTTATAAATCTATGGATATTGGTTATTACTTCTCGTGCTTTTAAATGTAGCACTTTATTTCCTAATGTTCTGCTAGGAGGCGCCATTTATAAATGCTCTCTTGGAACCAGGAGACAAGCACATTTTGAAACAAGCTGTAGTGTTACCGCGTAGCTCTGCACGTGTTCAGTTGATCGCAACTGGTACGCAACTGACCTGCCCTCCCCTCCAGTTGCAACCGTTCTGAGGTGGACTCGTCCAGATACCACTGCGCATCGCTCTGCGCTTTTCAAGATAAAAAAAAAATACATCTGTACTTCCAGCATAGTAAGTCGCCACAAAAGGTGCGTGTCTCATAGCGTATGAGAACTTTACCGGGAAACATACGAGTCAGTTGGAGAATTTCATGTCATATGGGCATGTTGGCCTTAGAAGCTCAATGGTTTAGAGCCACCGCACGGAGAACGGGAGATCCGTGTTTCAAATCCCGGCTATGACATTGAATTTTTTGATCTGACTCTACTCATCCATAAAGGTTTACGTTCTCTCAAGCTCCCGCGACTAGTTTTATAAATACCTTCATTATCTGATATTTATAAGAGCTTATTTTTTCTTTCTATTTATAAAATATACATGAAGAAAAGGTTTCTACTTACATTTTGTTTTCAACAAATGGTTGAGTCGAAAATTCAGCCGTTTAAAAAATCAAATAAATATATCAATTCATGATATGGACTAAGGTTGCAAGGAAGCAAGAAACCACTTCGAATATTTTTTTTAACTTTCGGTTTTTTGTTGTAACTCTGAAATAATTGATTTTCAGACCCACGTACACATGAACTTTGTTTACAATTTTGATGTCAGAAACACGTCCCCCAAATATATGACACCAATAAAGATATAGCTGTATAGCTTCCGGAAAGAGTCAGTGGTACAAATATGTTAGGTCATATATATAATAATACGTTTTATGTACTTCCTGTAAATTACCGGAAGTCATGAGCCGTGAGAAGGCAAACCCTTCACATGACTTACCCATCTACGGGCTGGTAATCCGTAATGGGGAAATTTACTTACTCAAAACCTTCGAAGAAATCAGCCGGACGTATTTAATGGAGTTATTTAAATATGCGGGGTTACTGCTAAAGCTCCGACTGCTACATTTCTATAATATGTGCTGGAAGAAGCAATGTATCCCAGAAGATTGGCTTATAGCCCAAACCATCTCTATCTTTAAGAGAGGGAAACGAAATGACTGTAGCAATTACAGAGAAATATGTTTACTGGATACGGCCTATAAAATATTTGCTAAAATAATAAACAAAAGGTTGCAGAATATAGCTGAATATCTTCTCTCGGAAGAACAAAGTGGATTTAGAAGAGGCAGATCCTATGTAGATAACATTTTTATTGTTAAACAACTAATTGAAAAACATAGGGAGTTCAACAAAAAAACGCATATGGCGTTTATTGACTTTGAAAAAGCCTTCGATAGGGTAAACCGATGCAAAATGTGGCAAATATTGGAAGAACGAGGATACCCACATCAATTAATAAAAATGATACAATGCTTCTACTTCCAAACAAAAATAAACGTGAGGAACAATGGTAAAATTTCTAAAAAAAAAAAAAAAAAATATTACTAATCAGGGTGTCAGACAAGGGTGTACTTTATCACCTACACTTTTTAGTATTTACACTGACGACCTAGTGTGCAAATGGAAGCAGCTAGTGAATGTAGGTTTTAAGATTTCAAATAAAAACTTTTTAAATATTTTATTGTTTGCTGACGAATACAAAAAAGCGAGTCTGCCCTGAAAAAATCTATTTTTAAACTTAGTGAACTTTGTGAGCAATATAACATGAAAATTTCTTTTATAAAATCAAAGGTAACGGCATTCATTGGGAAAGAGCCAATTAGAACAAAAATAGTTATAAATAATCGTTGCGTTGAACAGGTAAGCCATTTTAACTACTTGGGAACTGATGTTAGTTATGCCAAGGAATATGATGTCTACAATAAAATATGCACATTTCAAAGAGTGTGAGGAACAATAAATAGAACATTTAGAAACAAAATACGTAAAGAAACAAAATTAAAGTTCTACAAAGTTATGGCTGTACCTATACTGACATACGGAAGTGAGACTTGGACGTTAACTAAAAAGCAACAGAGTAAAATACAGGCTTCAGAAATGAAATTCTTGAGAAGTGTGAAAGGATGCACGAAGAGGGACTTAATAAGAAATGAAAATATAAGAGAAGAGCTGGACATTTTTAGTATGAATGATAGGTTAAAAGATCTCAAACAAAAATGGAAGGAACATGTTGAAAGAATGCCAGATAATGGACTTACAAAACAAATATTACAGTATCATCCTAAAGGTAGGAGATCGGTGGGCAGACCCAGGAAACGATGGCTGGAGTACTTCGAAGGCGGAACAGGCACTTGATTGCCTGTGCCATGAAGTGAAGAAGAAGAAGAAAGAAGAAGAATGTACTTCCTGCTGCTACTCTTTAACCATTTTTACCACCCTTCTTCTTGTACCTACTTAACATATCAGTGCGTAAGACGTTTCAAGTTCATGCTATGTATTTTAATTTTATCACATTCCTAAGAGCCGGAAACCAGTGTGTCGTCACTTGCAAGTCAAGAGGACGTACGACAAGCCATTGGATAGAAACCATCAATTACTGCAAGGCATACGCGTGATCCAACGACTGGCACGCACCTTGTGTGGTAATAGATGCACGACAGAGAACAAGAAATTGCAGCAGTGGCGGCACGAGAAACTATACCACTTAAGAAATAAATCCGCCCATAGGTTTATAATTCCAACGCCAACACCAAGTCACAAACTCTATGATTTAGTTTCGTTTGTACGAAACACGCAAGAAAGTCACGCATCGAATTGATTTCAAATAAATCACCGAAATTTTGTTTTAGCATGCGATCGTTTTAGTAATATTTCTCAATTTTGGAGGGGCAATGGCCTTACAAAAGAAACCTCCGCATAGCAATTGTAGATGTTAAGCACCCGAAGTCTAAAAACCCAGGAAAGTTCAACGTTGTTTCGAAGTTGAGTGCAGTTATACGAAAAGATGATCTAAGTACAAGCATATGAAAATGATGTTCAGTCAAGCTGGACTTAGAATTTTGGTCGTATAAACATTGATCTAAAATCATGGCCTCTTGATCTAAGATCAAATCTAACTGGTGAATTTTCTCCAGTTAACTTGATTCAACTTATATAAGCAGAACTGCAGAATTTACACAATAGCTTCTGAGAAGAAACAAGTAGTGCAGCTTTAAATAAATAGTAAATAAAGCATTTCTGTGGTTACTTGTATAAATAATAGGCCTCTTTATTTCACAAATCTGCGTTAAAGATGCATTGTTTGTGTTCATAACCTATACATTTTTATTATTTTCAGAATTCAGATTACTCTGATATCTCTGATGATCAGAATTTTCTATTTGAAAGGTATCCTCGTGTTTCCCAACGTAGAGAAAATCCCATCTCAGAACTAAATGACAGAAAATTCAGAATGAGATTTCTACTATCAAAGCATGAAGTTGAAGAACTGGAGCATAGGGTACATGCACAGTTAAGAATACAAACCCTGAGGAATTATCCACTTAATCCAATATTTATGATCCTGCTCACATTACGGTTCTATGCAACTGAAAGCTTCCAAGTGGTGATTGGGGATATATTTAATATAAATAAAGGGACTGCATTTAGAATAATACACAAAGTTACAAGGGAGATTGCACCTTTAAGATCTCATTTCATCAGGATGTCTATGGAAAAGCGTGAAATAAAAGGGTTATGCGAGATTTAAAATCAGGAGAACGCATCTTCTCTTTTGCTTGAACTTCCATTTTTATATACAAATATAATAATTTGTAACTTAAAACTTCACTTATCTCCCATTGTTTGTTTATATTTTCCATCTCTCAGTATTGTAAACAGACGAAAATGAAAAATGTGTACACTGGACATACAATAGAGATAAAGTAAGCGAAATGATTAACTTTTGATAAATACTGTTTCAATATGGAGTAAATACTTATACTGTTTATTTAAAATAACATTATTTCTAAGAAAAATAAGCATAAAGCGAAAGCTTTATTTAGTTTTTGTTATGTCTAGATTGACTACTCTGTGCACTTGAATTAAACAGTCGAATAGTTCCGATAATTCTTGATACAACACGAAAGTTGCAACATGTTTGGCGATGTTGCTGCATTTGTTTTTGTGATCTCAGATCAGTACCCAAAGGCGTTCATCAGCATTTTACAACCCACGCGGGTTCCTAAACTCAGTTCAATTTTGATCTTCGATTATAAATGAACTGCAGTTAGCGATTTTTATGTAACTGGGCCTTATGCATGTATATGCATTTATATTTGATCGGAATACACATGCTTGTAATCCTAACCGCTTCTGTTTCTTTCTTCGTTTCAAATTTCTTGTGTTTGAGAGTATTGATTATAATATTCATAACAAAATAGTATAAACCCTGTCAAAGATTTCACCTTAAAAGAGTATTACTATTTTTTTTGTAGTATACGTCCTCCAACATTGTCATATCGGACGATGAATGGAATGGGTTAAATGATGCTCAAATGAGCCCGGGCTCCATAGAGCTTAGAGTTACCCGACATTCGTCTTTCAGTATAAGGGAAAACCCCGGAAAAACCTTATCCAGGTAACTCACCCTGATCGACATTCGAACTCGGGGCCTCTAGAACGTGCAGCACACACGATACCATCAACGCTACCGACGCTGCCATACTAATCTTCCTCTATTTATCCCTATATATCAAGTGTCTTACGTAATGACATATCAAATTAGTTCATAATTTTTCACGTTATTGTATAAATTAATGTTTGGCAAATCCAACGGCCAGCATTCAACAAAATAACAATTGGAAAAATAGGGATTCTCATTCCAAACGAATCTTTACATGCAAAACGTTTAATTAATTTTGATTTTTTCATACATGGCTCTAACAATATTCATTAAATAGCATATTTTAAATAAATGTTCCAATAAATCAACTTTTCTTTTGAGCAGCCTATGACACTCTCTGCATTCGGAATGACGTTTGCGTAACTTGTAAGCTGTAAGAGGTAGACAAAATCTTATTACATAAAACGTAGGTTTCGTTGAAGCGCACCACGCTTGAACCACGGATTTTCTGGTCTCCGTCCAGCCGCTCTAGCCATTGAGCTACTATGGCGAACATGCCGACATGACATTAAATTCTCCAACTGACTCGTATTTCTCCCGGTAAACCACTAGGAGTTCTCATAAACATATGAGACAACTACCTTAATGACGACTTACTATGCTGTAAGTACTTCAAAGCCCGGGCTTTATAGTTCGGACCACTATTAGGTACAATTAATGGAAGCTACATAGGACAAACTAAGAGAAACTTATTAACCAGGCAAAAAGAACACCAGAGAAACATTAAGTTGAAACAAACAGAAAAATCAGCAGTTTCACACCATTTTTGGACAGAAAACCACAACATTGGCCACAACATTAAACTGTTAAAATCTTTAAGTACACCCATAGAATTGGATATTTCGGAAAAAATATTCATAAACAAAAAACGTGATAAAGTTATAAATTTTGAAATCCTGGCATTAAATGAAGTATTAAAACTTAGTGCCCCTAACACCAGATGGCAGAGTGATCGGAGCTCCGTAGTAGTGGAAGAAGAGTCACCAAACAGCTGAGGAAGAGATCGAATGATCTTGAAAACGTTTCAATTATACAACAACAAGTGAGTGAAGTTTGAGTGTAAACCTAGTGACTCATAAATCAAACTTAAACAATTAATGGAAATTAATTGTTCTTTCACACTAGCCGTGTGTAGGACGCACTATGAAAGGGTAGAGCCATACTGAAAAATTCAATGTCATAGCCGGAATTTGAACCACGGATCTTCTGGTTTCAGTCCAGCCGCTCTAACCATTTGAGCTACTACGGCGAACGCGCCAACATGACATTAAATCCTCCAACTGAGTCGTATTTCTCCCGGTAAACCACTAGGAGTTCTCATAAACACATGAGACAACTACTTTAATGGTCACTTACTATGCTGTAAGTACTTTAAGGCCCGGGCTTTATAGTTCGGACCACTATTAGGTACAATTAATGGAAATTAATTGTTCTTTGACACTAGCCGTGTGTAGGACGCACTATGAAAGGATAAGGCCAGACTGAAAAATTCAATGCCATAGCCGGTATTTGAACCACGGATCTTCTGGTTTCAGTCCAGCCGCTCTAACCATTTGAGCTGCTATGGCCAACGTGCCAACATGACACATAGTAGCTCAAATGGTTAGAGCGGCTGGGCAGAGACCAGAAGGTCCGTGGTTCAAATCCCGGCTGTGGCATTGAATTTTTCAGTCTGGCTCTACCCTTTCAAAATACACATTTATTTTTTCCTTGTAGGCATACGGGGATTAGGGGAATACAATCAAAGCTAAGAGCCGGTCGCTATGTAATGGCTTGGAAATGTCATTCTCTTTCTATCGTCAAGTCAGAAAACAATGCTAATGATGGTAATTAATAATAATAATAATAATAATAATAATAATAATAATAATAATAATAATAATAATAATAATAATAATAATAATAATAATAATAATAATAATAATAATAATAATAATAATAATAATAATAATAATAATAATAATAATAATAATAATAATAATAATAATAATAATAATAATAATAATAATAATAATAATAATAATAATAATAATAATAATAATAATAATAATAATAATAATAATAATAATAATAATAATAATAATAATAATAATAATAATAATAATAATAATAATAATAATAATAATAATAATAATAATAATAATAATAATAATAATAATAATAATAATAATAATAATAATAATAATAATAATAATAATAATAATAATAATAATAATAATAATAATAATAATAATAATAATAATAATAATAATAATAATAATAATAATAATAATAATAATAATAATAATAATAATAATAATAATAATAATAATAATAATAATAATAATAATAATAATAATAATAATAATAATAATAATAATAATAATAATAATAATAATAATAATAATAATAATAATAATAACAATAATAATAATAAAACTTTTCATTTGAGAAAAGTATAAGTGTTTTAAAATGCAAACCAATAACAATATTTATATCACAAATGCCTAACTCTATAAAAAACTGTTTCC